>OU015464.1:33288223-33325723 GCA_907164805.1 Brachyptera putata
ATAGACCCTTCTCAGCGCTTGTTGATGCCTCGTCGTGACCTCTAAATGGACGTCCACCCTTTGCAAGACGCAAGGTAATGTCAACTAAACGGGTCATCACTTGACGGTTCTGGATCCTTTTTACTTCCTTCTCCTTGAGGAAATGTGTTTGATGATCATCAATCAAACAATCGATAGACTTACCATTTAGGTAGCTGTCCCAAGCATGCATGCTTTCTACATGACACTGACTTAACTGGTGAGTATTAAACCGACGACAAGCATCTTTCCAGTTTTTATACCCCGCCGTTATAAATGCTTTGTCTATGTGACCTTTAGTTCCGGCATTATTTAGTCCAAATGCTCTACAAGGGAAACAGTATGCTGTGTCTTGTTTAGTGCTGTATTCTAACCACTTGAACGACTTGAACCAATCAAGGTGAAAGCTTCGGAATTTGTCTCCAAACTTTGTTCGCGGGAAACAATTCAAATTTGGCTGGTATGGCCCTTTTTTCAGTCTTTCTTGTTTCTCGAGACGTTCCAATAGAAAGCGATTACAAGGATCATCTGGTACTGGGGTATCATATATCTCAGTAGTCAAGTTGCTATCTTGATCGAGAAAACCTTCTTCAGTAATTTCGATTTCATTGACATCTTTGTCAAAATCAGATAGCACTGCATCAACTTCTTGGTCGACAGCGATTTCTTGTTGTGGTGGTTCGGGAACAGCTAGACATTGAAAGTCGAATGGCGTAAGGCAATAAATGTCATCTCTTCATGTGTATAATTATGAACACTATGTGGTTCACTTGATTTGAGATTGCTGAATAGCTTCGCATGAGTCGTTGGATTTATCCGTTGTTCTCCATGAATCAGTACCAGAACCTACCCACATCGATATGTAGATAAGATCATTCATTACCAATTTTTAGATCTATTATATTTTCAGATTTAAGCAATAATTCAGTCGAAAAAAAGCCGAAAAGACTCATTTTGATTTTTTTTAGTCAAGAGAATAATTGCGGACATTGCAGAGAAGATTCTATGTAATTTGGCCCAGCCGCTCAAGAGAAGAAGATAAGACAGCTATTAATTTAAGCTACGATTACTGATCAGAGTTAAGCGCCTTCAAACCCTAACACTAACTATATATATATATATATATATATATATATATATATATATATATATATATATATATATATATATATATATATATATATATATATATATATATATATATTTATTTATTTATAATTATGAGTATTGAGTACATGGCTTTCTGTTGAAACGTAAGCACGTCTGCCACGTCATGTTGAACGGATGGATTCTAATGTCACTGATAAATACGCGGAAGATCCGGGCAGATACTTTAATAAATAACCTTGACAGAAGGTTATGTGTTATAGTATTCGATCCGGGATTCGATTCCCGACGGGATGGTATTTTTCAGTGATATTAAAAAAAATCCGCCTACAAATTATAACATTGCGCTTAGTTCACCTCTTTTGAAAGAAGTAATCATTTTCATACACCGTACGTACACATGTGAACTGTAAGATCTTACAAATAATTAATCATACTCAATTAACTACTTACCAGAAACTGATGACTGAGGTGACTTAGGTTTAAAAAAACCCAGATAAGGTTGATTGCTTAATTCTTTTGCTTCTTGAAGCCATAATGGCACATACTTTCACGTTGACGTTCGGTTCATCAAATGGAACAGACAGAATATTCTTTATTTCATCCTTCCTCCTTTTAAAACATCTACAAATGAGCTTAAATAACTGACAGGGAACTGGGAACTAATTACATAAATAAATTCATTCATAATCAGTATAGACATTTTTGCAACATTGGCAGTCAGTCGGTTCCTCCCCCTCCCCCCCACTCACACAACTTGACACATCTAGTATATGTCAGGTGACACTTGAACTTGACCACAGAAATCTTTCTCAGTAAGTATATTAGGTCAGGGCATGGATTTATAACGTTCTATAACGTATTTTATATTTATAACGTATTATAAGTCCATGGTCAGGGGGACTGAGGGGGAGGTGGGAGGACTATGTGACTAATCAATGGACTGATACCCGTGAAGTAATATGATATCCTAACAGAGAGTCAATTGTCAAGTATTATCAACACCATGTTAAGAAAACTGTGGTTGGATGATCGCGTCCAAAGCAATTAACCTCAGCTTTGAACCATTACACACAGCTTCCCACCAAATGATTGGCTCAAGTTTGCCAACAGTTTTCCATAGGAATGGTGTACTCCACAAGTCTTCTTTCTCTCGGAACTTGGCTAATTCTACCAAAATATCTACATTGTGTGTAGCGTACAATGGATGTTCTGAAGTTATACTGTCAATATACTCCAGACCTTGAACTTGTTGTAACGAAGTCAAATTTTTCCCCATTTTACCTGGGCCCAGATTCACAAAGAATTTTATCTCTTAAAACGTTCTAAGTTATAACAGTTTTAACAGTTATAACAGACTTATCACCAGACTTGGTTATAACTCGTATTCACGAAAAATTTTAAGCAAAAGTTTTAACAATAGTTGGTTCCAGAGTTATCACCGGTCTTGACTGGTTTTAATGGAGGTACAACACTCACCTCGATTTCGATGATTTTGGATTTTGTCCTCACTCAAATTCACTCAGTATCAAGTTTCGAAGAAAAAGATGAATGTTGGGAGAGCTTGGAAGTGAAGACACGATCCTAATTTCAATTATTATATTTATTATTCTATCCTAACCTCACATTTGGGAAGTTCGACTGACAGCTGACAGAATTGGCGGTAAACAAAATGCAAAGCTTTCTTGATGATCAACATCAAAAAGATTCACAACGATTATAAGCAAACAAATGTAGAAATATGTAGAACATTGTATTCTTTCATTTTGATTTTGAATTTTATCTTGTTGTAGAAAACCACTAATTGATGTTCAAATTGCGTTATTACAAACTCATTGACGTCCCACTCTTTGCTCACACTGGTTGACAGTCGAAAACAATGACGTCACAACGCCACGGCACGGTAAGTTGGGGTTAAAGTAAACACCAAGATAAAATGTCCTTAAAATTCTTTGTGAATAGGGTTTAAAGATAAAACCGTGATAAAGTTAGAGCGTGTTATCTCGGTTTTAACTTAGAACGGTTTAAGCGCTAAAATGTTTTAAGATAAAATTCTTTGTGAATCTGGGCCCTGGATCAAGGATATTGGCCGCAAAGTGGATGGGATGCAGAGCCATTTTTGCACGGGTTTCAATAGCTTCCATTAAAGCCTGCTCCTCAAGGCGGCTTATAGGAGCTTCGTTTAGCTTTTCACGGATTGTGCATCTTATCTCGCAGAATGCTTCAACAACCAGATTGATACATGGGGTGTCAGCTTCCAAAAGGGTTATCCATTTAACAATGGGATTGACCATATCATGAATCTTTTGAACTCTTGTCCAAAAAATGGCCTCATCAAGAACAAGTTTCTTCACGGAATGTTTGAATAGAGATGCCAGCTCTTCGTCTACTGCAATTGCCTGCAGTGCATAATTTGTAGTGAGAAAGCTTTGCATGCAGTATATAATAGAACCCCATCGAGTTTTCACAGGCAATTTTAGAGATATTTCAGTTTTCTTTTTTTCATTTTCTATCTTATTAAATGTTGCTCTGAGCACATGCGACCCATTTACATCATTAACGATCGACTTGCAGTTTGATTCCAAGGAGATTATTGATTGCATCTTCAAAATGTCACCAACCAGAAGATTTAAAGTGTGGCATGCACATCCATAAGTAGCCAAATGCTTGAACTTATGATCCTCTAACAAAAGTTTACACGCTTTTACCATTGCTGCAGCATTGTCGGCTACGACGGCAAGAAATTTGCTGGCTCCTATGTCAGACATTGCAATTTTCATTTCGGTGGTCATGTATTCTGCAGTATGTCGACTTGTTTCCGTAGCCAAAGATTTGTAGAACAGCGGTCTTGGTGTTGTAACAACGAAATTTAAAATCGACTCATTCTTGATGTTGCTCCATCCATTGCATTGTAAGGCAAGAGCAGAAGCATCAGCCATCTTTGTCTTTACGTTGCTTTCTACTCTTTCAAATTCCGCATTCAGTAATTTATTCGACAACTCGTAACGGGAGGGTAGCTTGTAGGATGGTCTCAGAGTCTTGAAAAAACGTTTCCAGTATTCATTTTCAGTGCATGATAGAGGAGTCCCACTTGCGTATACGGCTTGGCTGAGTTGCTGGTCGAGTTCCGTCTGCTCCTGATCATTCATTCTGTCCACGAAACTGGAGATGCTGCCTACTGACGATTGGCTACTAAAAGGCCGAACGTTATTCTTTGTGTTAATTATACGTGAATGATCTGTATATGTAGATGGTGTCACTTGAAATGCTCGGGCACACATCGGATCATCTGAAAAATAATCAAAATAGATTTAAAAAAACTCATTATAAAAAAATATACTCAAAAAAAAAATGCTCGAGCATATTTGAGCATAATCTTTTGGAGAATATTCTCGAGAATATGCTCGTGCTCGAGAATATTCTCTGGAGAATATTCTCAGCTCACATCACTACAGGAGACGCACCCAAAAATGGTATTCCAGGAGTCACACAAAATCCACACTCGTATGTTTGAACTGTTGTTGACTCCCGACTTGAAATATATTTAGAATTAGCAAGTACCTCATTTTGGAGCCCAACCTTCATGTATACACACTCGTATGTTTGAACTGTTGTTGACTCCCGACTTGAAATATATTTAGAATTAGCAAGTACCTCATTTTGGAGCCCAACCTTCATGTATGCGCTCTGGTAGTTGCCTCTCTGGAATATCTTGGAAACAAATTCAGGAGTCACTAGAGCTCGCCGTCCAACAATATCCCTGAATTTTGATGAAGTTATGCTCCATTCACGTTCAGAATGCCACAGTTCTGATGAGCTCTGGTCCCGCGTTCTCATTTCCAGTTCGTGAGCCTCGGCTAGGGACACCAAATCACATGCTAAACTTTTGAAGTCAATTTTGCAAATAACCTGTGTACCATAAAACATATATGGGAATGCGGCGGGTACGTGCGATCAGTAGATCTGTAGCAGACTTGGAGACTAATGCATCGTCGGTAGGCTCAAAGACAGGGGCAGCTGGATCTGGCAAAGATGAGGGCAGCTGTATCGGTATCATTGTGCAACACAGCATGGGTGACAACTGTTGGCTAGTTAACGGTGATTTTAAGGAATTTAAAATTTCCACAGTTAACTGAGCCTCAAACAAGTCGGGTTTCCGGTTACTTTCTTTAGGCCTAGGTCTATTTGTTTTCCCTGGCGCATGTTTGATGAAAACCAGCTCGTGGAATTTAGAGGTTGTTACCTTGCTGAGTTTTGCTCCAGTTCCCCATTGCCTCTCCTTCTCGGTGCATGCTACCACATCTGGCACAAACTTCTGCCCTGTCAACTGAATGTCAAGCAGGAACCAGAGAAGAGCCGACACATGTTTGCAAGTGCCTATTACACCTGCAACACATCTGCAAAATGCAGATTCGACCTTGCCACTAACATGCTGCAATTTGACCTCAACAGCATAGTATGTGGTGAGGGAATATGAGGCCTGAACAGTAGCTTTGCAAAATACGTTAGGTAAGGCATAGCTTAGGAGAACCTTTGTTACTTTCCCAGATTTGAACATTCGGTACCCAGCCCGATAATGCTTTTTCGATGTTGGAAATGATTTTCTATTCCTGATTCGGAATACTCTTCGGGATAACTCCTAGTTAATTTTGTCCAGCCTCCTTTGGGCAAGTCTTTTAGTCCTTGACTAGGGCTACGGGTAACAGAGCCAGGACCGTCACGACAGTTTACTCGAATGTTGTCCAGTGATGAAGTGCTTAGCCTAAAAATAAAGTACATAATATAAGAACTTTCTGATTTTTCAAAATCAGTTCCAATAGGCCTAGGCCTATTCGTTCTAAATAATAATTATGAGTAAATAAATTTAATGGAATTGCTGCTTACATTGTGTGTGGGCCTATACAGGTTTGTATATGGTATAGGCCTACCTAACTAAGGCTCTTCAACTGAGGCATGTTTTTGTCAATAATGATCGACTATTTATTGAATTGATTCTGATGAATTACTGTTAAAATACGGGAGGGAGGGGGGGGGGGGGGGGGGGGGGGGAGGTGAAAGCACATGAAACTACTCCTACAAATTCGAACAAAAAACTCCGCATCGGTAACTTCCAAAGGAACTTTAAAGGAACTTAATTTTGGGGGGAACTGTTGAGTTTCTTTTTTTTGAGGAACTGTAACGGTACTATATAGTTCCTTTTTCAACCGAGTAAGGGGAATTGGAACTAGTTCCTTGATTTGAGGACCTTACCCAACACTGGTCAACTTGATTTATGAACGATCTTGGTGACTTTCCGTGTATAATTTTTACATTCCGAGACGATTTCTGACTGCTGATGACATCTACAGAAATGATGTTTCAAATAACAACAAAGTATAAACACATAATAAATGTATTTTCTGTTCCTTCATTCGAGATAACTCTCACGTTTTTTCATTGAAAACAAAATGGCGGCCTCGATTTTAGCAAACCTCTTTCGGTTCAGTTGATAATGCTAAATCAATGAACAAGAGATATAAATATGTTTCAGTTTGTGAGGTCACGCCCAGGGCCGGCTCGTGATGTTTTTGCGCCCTGAGCGACATATCAGTAGGTTTTATAAATTCGAGGGCGAAGCTTGAGACGTTACGCGTTCCTAGTTTGCCGATCGCGATGGTGATGGAAGGGGGCAGGGAATATTAGTGGAAAAGAAAATGTCATATACGAACAGTGGTGCAAAGGCCCGTTGATGCGAAGCAGGCGACCCGCGGGGGGGGGGGGGGCAAGGGGGTAAGGCCCCCTTCTGGCCTCGCAGGGATTTTTTGAAAAATTACACCTTTTTTAAAATGGTTTAACGTGTTTCAGATATGAGATTTAGATGTCCAAATTAATTTTTTAATAGAACTAGAGAATGTCTAACTGATATTTGCCAATCACAGGTACTGTTACTACTACAGAGTCCCATTCCCCGGGCAAGGACTCAATTGTGAGCCCCCAAGCTAGGTGTGCATAGTGAACGTGAATGCAAGTGAAGAAGGTACGAAGCCCCGCAGGGAAATTTTTGAAATGTTCTCTTTTTATATAGGCCCTACGACTCCACGAGTTTTGAGAACTACACGAAATTTCTGTAAGTCATGGATTCTTTAGTGTGAACGCAATGTGGAAAACGTCCTAGGTAGCGCTAGTTCGCGCTAAGCAACTATAATCTTCTATTGATGTGAAGAGATTATTCAAATCGATAGTCGTATATAATTCAAGAACGTATTTTGCCATTAAAGCGCCAGTATATTTTTGCGCCCCTGGAAATGTTGCGCCCTGGGCAGCCGCCCAGCCCACGGGCCGGCCCTGGTCACGCCCCTTTTTGGCTTAGATTGACTGGAGTAATAGTGATTATGGCTGCGTTCCGAAACCGCCAGTAACCTTGCGTCACTACGAAGCTACCATCACTCGGGTCTGGAATGGTTGGGAGTGTCACGTTGGTAATCGTTTTGTCTCGGCCTAGCGTCATTTCGTTGCTACCTTCATTTTGATGCATAATGTATGCACATTTCCATTTCTCAATTCCGTTTGATTCACTGTTCATTATTTGAAACTGATTGTCTGCGAGTGATGTGCATTTAAAATGATGGTACTTACGACAGTCACCGGAACAATGCACTAACTTACTGTTGCGCGATATAGTTTTTAAACAGCTCCCACACTCGTACAACTTTCACTTTGGCGCCATCTTGTCTCGAATCCATAGGTGATTTGGTAATTAATATAGTTATTCTATAGCTATACGGTACTTGACTTGATATACATTTTGTACCATTAATTATTTTCATAATTCAGAGATTATACTTTTTCTCTTCAGTTTGCAGGCCTATAAAGTTTTCTTGTAACGGCTCCCGCACATATTCAAGTTTCAGGGAGAAACGACGTTAATTTGTTCGGGTTTAACGAAATAATGAATTTGTTGATTGAGCAATAATTTTGTAAATCGACTTGTTCTCACCCTTGGTTACCTATATTATAATTGAACCTAACCTAATTGTTTGGTTGGATCTCTTTGTTCGTGAAACCAGCTCCAAGTCGAATAGAGAGTTAGTTGAATGAAAAATCAACTTCATAATATATATTGTCAAAAAATGTGGAACGCTTCACGATTTTGCGTGTCATCCTTGCGCAGGGGCCATGCTAATCTTCTCTGTATCGTTCCAATTTTAGTATATGTACCGCCGAAGCGAGTACATTAACTCACCTGCAAAATGTTCTATATAACACTCCGATAGATAGTAATACTGTCACAGTATAGCCTAAACTACTGTAGTTATTTAATCATAATTTTCATTCTAATCGACCATTAACCACTACCAACATGTTTCACACGTTTTGCTCCGACGTCTGTCGTTAGGGAGAATAAACTATACATTTACTTGGTCAGCGTAAATATCCCTCTCGACAGACCGGACACGTAGTAACAACAGGTGAGGTGTGTGTATAAAAGCGTGTGATGAGGTAACTTGCTCTCTTGAGAAGATACCAGAAGACGGGAGGGACAGAGCCGCTGTTAACATCTTAGCGTGCTACTGTCCCCGATCGACGTACTCTTGCGGGCAATGGTCTTCACCATGTGGCTAAGTATTGGTCTGGTTGACCATTTCATTTTTAAATTCCAATTTCTATTGTCGTCGTTATTATTGATAGACGTCAGGTTTATTCACAACTATTCAATTCTTTTCTGTTATTCTCAAATTCACTGTAAATAAACAGCTAGTATCCGTTTAATTGGTAATCTTGTATCTTACACCTTATTCCGATCCTACAACCAGCCTCTCACTAATTTATAAGTAAGCGTTATTCTAAATCATTTGCTACACCCTTCCTTCGAATCCATTTAGATCGTAACATGGGTTGCAGTGCGGTTTCTTTTCAAAACGTAGTCGTAACTTTGGTGGAGGTGCGGGGCAAAAGGTTGTTGCATCAGAAAATTTGCATTGATGGTATCTAACCACCCATCAGGGATAGCTCCATCTACTAAATAGCAGATGCCTGGGCAAGTCTGTGCCCGTTCCCTCTTCACACCGAATAGTTCACTACGACTTGTAGCGTTCGCACCAAGAGCAGTGGCAGTGGCGGAACTTCGTTTCCTGGGCCCGCCCGCAAAAATTTCATGAAGGCCCCCTTACTTAAATAAACTAATTCAATATATTTATATAAGTAATTGAGTGAGTAATTGAGTGATACGTCAGGTTTGGCCAGCCGACATCTATGAATTTGTGGCCCTAGTTTTTCTGATGGTAGATGTTCGACGTCGTAAAACTTGCCGTACTAGGCCTGCAGGAGCAGGATCCGAACTATGGTTCAAAGTTACGTCGTCAGTCAAAACTTCGTTGCTTTTGGAACCGCTGTCAACTGGAGGAGATAGAATCGCAACCGAGTCGTCACTTCGGCTAAAGAAAGTGTTTATTTTAGAACATTTTCTAATCTCTAACTCCAGTAACTTTTTTCGCCTTTTTTTCGAAGCTCCACTTGTCGCACTGCCACCCGGAAGAGGATTCATTGTAAAAAAACACACACACAAAAAACACCAAATTAACTTGACTCGATATAAGAAAACGACCCGAGACCGCGACCACCCTCGAAGTGCATCGAGCAGCAACCGATTGATTCTGAGAGCTAATGATCGAGCAATGCAGCTCTATAGTCCTGTGAAATCTTCTGAGAAATATTGAAATAACCACAGCAGCCTGTAAATATGGCAGTTCCACAAGTAACCCATGCTCGAACTTGTTATGAGACTAACAAAAGCGTGAGATAACATCCCTCATACACCTATGCGTATATATAGCATAGGCGTCAACAACACTCACAATACTGGCCTTTCCGCGAATTGTTTCCAATCTTGAAAGACAGTTGACTTCCTTTCTAATTTTCTAGGAAATATAAATGTCAACAAATACATTTGCTGCTTCAATGCCACCGCAAAGTATACAAGTATATTATGAAATGGCACATCTCGAGCATCCAGCAGGAAAAAACGAAAATTATAATAGGGCCCCCTAAACTGGCGGGCGGGCCGCTGCGGGCACCTAGTTCCGCCACTGAGCAGTGGGACTTCTTACCTGCGCAGTATTTACTGCCATCTGTTCAAGGTTTATCATGTGTGGTTGGTGGAGTAAATAAGCTATCAAATTTGACGGTGCTGGTTTAGGTATATAACCAACCGTCATTTTAAATCGCTGGCTAATTGTTAGCAGATAAGCATTCGTCCGGCTGATAACTTCAGAGGAATGGCTTAGTCTGCCAGCCATGGATGCGGAATTTGAGAAGACTATTCCGGCAAGTCTATTCTGGCCTTCGAAGTTAATATGTTCGACAGGTCTCCAGCCCATTAGATTTAGGTTGGGCACTCCATGTTCAGGAAAAGTGCCCGCTGGCAATGGCTGCCATTCAGGGTCGAAGACATGATTAGCGTTTTGTGCTAATGTTTCTTCAATTAATCTCCTCGATACAAGAGGTGAGGCGTAGCATTCATATCTATTATGGCTCGATGCATCAATTGGCCCGAAGCTGCCTGACTGTATATATACTGCTGGTGGTCCAGATCTTCTGTATATATGTTGCGGTACTCCAGCAACTGGCAGATGTTGCTGTGTACAATTTGTTGAAGAATATTTTTATATCCACGAACCTTCGACTTCTGCTCGAGGTCATCTCGCTTCTCCTCAGTGAGTACGTCGTCCATCAGAGCTTGTAGGATCGCCGCTTTGTCGGCCTCAAGCTCGTCTTCAGGTTTATCAACAGCAGCTGCAAGAGGACCGTACTTGTCATCTGGTCCTGTACTCGGCCGGACTGACCTCCGAGGCTTGTGAGGACCCTCTAGACGACGCGGTGCGCGAAGCGAATTTCGTTTAGTTCGACGTATACACTCTCTGCGTTGAACTTGACCTGGACTGCGACCGGTCATCCTTTTCCAAGGACTGTAGTGCCATCCTGCTCCGCCTATCTGTGAGAGGCCAGCTCCCTCACAGCGCATGGTGTAGCCTCCTTTCTTGATGTTTTTAGGAGTAGACGTTTGGTCTCGGCGGACTATTTGCCACCGCAATCTTGGTTACCATGGTAACCATGTAAATAAACGGTTCCTTAAGTTTTAGGCTCTGCTATAATTTATCCTAATTACCTGTCACAAGTGGAATTCATCTCTTGCGTGTGAATCAAGATTTAGCTGGAAGATCGAGGATCATTTTGATTGATAAATCTTATAAATCCGTGTGTTGTGAGTGATGATATCGATATTTGAATATTTTGAATATTTTGGTATTTGAAAAGTTTGATTTACAAGAAAATGTGACGGCCTTCCGAATAGGTACTTCAAGATTTTCACGGCCCCATTGATCGTGACGTTATTTCAAGGTGCGAAAATATTTTTAATACATATGAGAAAGCAAGGTATTGAAATTGAACTATATTCTAAATTATTAGAATATTTGTCTACACAATTTAACAAGACTGCAGAATATACCAATACAATAAACCGACTATAAATACTAAGGAAGACGGTTCGAATATTTTACTGGCACAACTGGAAATTCTTGAATATGACTTCGTTTAGAAAAAAAAAGTTTCATTTTTTTTTTTTTTTGTAAGCCAAAATGAAAAATAACACAAAAGTAGAGTCAATTTCGGAAAAGAAGTGAAAGTAATAATAAAAATGACAAGGCGAGGTGATGGAGGGAATAATTGTTTGTCTATCATCAGTGAAGAAAATGATAGTGGTCGATCAACACAAACTCTACATACTTTTACCTGTCCAAATTGTAAAGAAAAATTTCCTCCCTCTGCAAATGTAGATTTTTTGGATCATTTTGATCATTGTGCTCAGCGTCCTCAGATTAACACTCAGGTTCAAAATACTGCGTCCCAGAGTGGAGATAATCGTGCCCCTTGTCCATATTGTGGGAAATATTTTCTTCGAGTCAAAACTCACATAGCAAAGTCTCACCGTGTTCATCAAAAAAAGTCCATCAAAGATCAGGTAAACTTGAATGTAGAGTGTATTATCGCCAATGGAAATACTTTACAAAGTAATGATGGAGTTAGCATGGAAAATGACGAAACCATTGACAACAACACAGAACAATCCAAACTCAAACCTTGTCCACATTGTGGAAAACTTTTTCTCAAGGTCAGAACCCACATTACACGTTCTCACCCTGAAATTCACCGAGAACTGATAAGCAGTAAATATCCCGAGAAGAAAGAAAAGACAAAACTCAAACAAAAACATAATCCATACACTGGATTACAAAAGGTTACTAACACTGATGAAGATCCTTTGTTGCCTGGAAACACCGTTTCTACTAAGGATTCTAATGAAGCAATATTGCACACCGAACTAGACGAATGGATATTAGTTTTCAAGTCTGATTTGAATCAAGAAGAGTTCAACTTGAAGATTGAACAGCATTCCACTTACCTATCGAATTCAATAAGATACCTTCCTGGACCAAAACATCCCTCAACTAGATATTACCATGCCAGAAAGAACGGAAATTTTAAATCAAACGACAGAACATTCAAAGACACTACTAACCCTCAAAGAAGATCTAAAAGAGAGCGAATCAGACGTAACGAGGAATTCATGTATCAGAAGACTCAATACTTCTACTACAATCAGCGTAAGAAAGCAGTCAACACTATCATTAGAGGTGATAGTCCTAAATGTAGAATCGGAAGTGGTGCCTTATATGAAGCCTTCTCAAATAGATTCAGCAGTGCTAATGATCAAGTGCGCGACGAATATACTTCGAGACTATCAGACGAAGAACAAGCGATGAGTTCAACGTTCTCAACGTCGATCTCAGAAGAACACATCGCTGATGCAATCAAGTCTATTCGTGTAGATACAGCTCCAGGACCTGATAGAGTGTTGATGAGAATTGTGAAGTCGAAACGAGTGATCAAAATTCTATCCTTGATCGCTACAACAATGCTCAGCAAATGCTGGGTTCCATCATCGTTCAAGAAAGCAAGGACAATTCTTATTTTCAAAAGTGGGGATACCAGTGAACCATCAAACTGGAGACCAATTTCAATTTTCTCGGTTTTAAGGAGAGTAATAGAAAGAGTTCTAGATAAGTTTGCCAGATATTAGGAAACCTTTAATCCACATCAAAAAGGTTTCACACGAACACCCGGAACATACCTGAATATCTCTATTGTGAATGCTATTTTGGAGAAGGTCAAACGAGAAAAGGGAAATGCAACTTTGGTTTTTCTCGACATTTCGAAAGCCTTTGATAATGTTGGTCACAAACACCTGGCAGCAACAATTCGTGCATCTTCGATCCCCTTACCAGTTCAAAACCTAATTATAGAACTTCAGGAAGGAAACACAACCCAAGTTGAAGCAAACAACGAGAAAACCAAAGAAATAGTTATAAGTAGGGGAGTTATGCAAGGCGCCCCACTATCACCATTCTTATATAACTTGGCTACTGACCATATATTAGACGAACTATCAGAGAATGAAGTGTCTGATATGTATGGATATAGATTGGTTGACAACCTTGATAAGTTATCAGTGTTGGGGTTTGCCGATGACACAGTGATAATTGGTGAAGATACAAGGTCCGCAGCCAGTTTGACACTTATGGCAAAGAGTCGTTTTGAACAACTTGGTTTGGAACTAAACGTCACAAAATCTATCGCAATCGTTATTGAAAATGGAAAGCTGAAAGAAGAGCCACTCCAAATAACCAAAGATATGGTAATAAAAAGCATTTCACAGAATGAGTCCATACGATATTTAGGAGTGTGTTTCAACAAGTCAATAGTTACCGATCATGGTGCTCTCATAAACAATCTAAAATCTAAATTACAAACTCTCACATCCTCTCATTTATTGAAGGCAGACCAAAAACTCAACGTACTTGATCAATATATTTGGCCAACACTCGTATACCCTCTACAGAATGCTCCCATCTCATCACTTCCTATGAAATATCTCGACGATCTTGACAAAATAATACGAAGCACTATCAAAGAAATCTTGTCGTTACCAGGAGACACCCCTGATAGCATGTTATACACAGACAAAAAATACAAAGGATTAGGCACGTTCAGAGCGAAGTGGGAAGCATTCGTACAACATCACAACATTTGCCAGGTTATTGAGAAGGCTAAAGATCCTTACGTCCAAAAAACTCGAGACACAACATCCGAAAGGAAGATATGCCTTGAAAAACTCAATATTACACCTGAAGAATTGCAACGAAAAGAGGGATCCAGTAAGTTGTCAAGCCGAACTATTAGAGACTGCTTACGCGATAAAGAATTCAATAGTTGGTGTTCTCTCATTCAAAAAGGAAGAGGTGTTGTGATGTATAAAGATTTTACCCCCGCGAATAAGTGGGTATCAAATAAAAAAGGGCTGTCCTCTTCAGAATGGCGTGACGCCCTTAAATTTACGTGCAACACAGCTCCTGTTCGAGCTCTCCATGGTCGAAGCCAAGACGGTTACCACTGCAGGCATTGCCTCAGTGAGAAAGAAACCTTGCCCCACGTACTTGGCTTCTGCAGTCATGGAGAGCTTCTCAGGAACACACGTCATCACAGTGTGCGCTCCGCTCTGGCAGTCGAACTTCGAAAGAACGGTTTGGAGGTATATGAGGAAGTGTCTTGTACGGGGGTCAACGATAGCTCCCGACGTGTGGATATCATTGCCATTAACCGCGTTACAAGACAAGCTTATATTCTCGACCCCACCATCCGTTTTGAGACAACTTCCAATCAAGCTGATGAGGTAGACGCAGAGAAGAAATTGATCTACGAGCCCACCATACCATATTTTTTATCCTTATACAATCTGCTGGACGTGGAAGTGATTGGACTCCTGATTGGTGCCAGAGGCACAATTCCTCACTTCTTCGTTGAATTTTGTAAAAGATTCAATATTAGTAATAGTTTTATTTATTCATTAACTCTTTTAGCCTTAAAAGGATCCATTTCAATTTTTAGAAACCATTTATATAATTTGAATTAATTCAGTGTGTAGCCATTTTTTTTCTCATATCATGTGCATTTTCTTATTTTTTACTATTCTTTTTCTAAATAATTGATTAATCAACTACAAAACTTTTTTTTTCTAGAATTTAGCTAAATATTATCATTATTTTTCTGTACCATTCACTAATTTGTTATATTCGTTATTTTTTTCTATTCTGTGTCTATAGGCAACCTTCTTCAAAAGGCAGAGTCTTTATTTTAAATGAATGAAGAATTTATATATAACTTGAGCCGTTTGGAAGCATAGAAAAGGATTCAAAATGGAAATTGGATACGATTATGAAATTGTTGAAGATTTAAAATAACCATTTATTCTTCTTTCTTTGCGTTAGGCCTAGCAATTATACAGTTAAAATATTTAAATAATTCAACTAGGCCATATTAAGCCTGCATGTGGCTGCTGTGGTCTTCACGCACCACTGCGGCGCTTCATAGTCAATGAAAAATGGACAGACGAAGCCATTTTTACAGGACTCGAAACATAAAAATGGCTATATTAAATCTTATTTTGAATAATAATATGAGATATTAAAATGTATGTGATTTATTTTTATCAACATGGAAAAAGGACATGAAACTCACATTCTTTGCATTCAAAAAAAGTAATGCAGTATACCTATCATTATAACATGAATGAACGAGTGATTGTTAATTAGATGTAAATTATTGTAATGTAAAATGTAATAAGGTAAGTGCAGTAAGGGAATCTAGTGCAACTCGCAGTGAATGCCATACTTCCTCATGAAGCGCGAGTAGATTATGGGACATGGAACGAATGGCGAGTGTAAATCGAGCACTTCCTTATCCAGGAAGTGCAAAAGACCCTCATACCCCTTCGGTTACGTGCAATGTAGAACAAAGAACGACATAGCCAAGAGCGCAATGGTGTCAGCAGCTGTGCAGTGATTACTGATGAATACCGGCCAGTAATGCTACCGAGGAGATCACCTCGCCCGAGACAAAAACCACAATGCAAGGTGCCTGGGTGAAGCTACACTCTAGGTTGCCGGTGTCGTCTCCTTCCTGAGGGAACAAAAATATTGAGTTGAACTTGAAAGCTATCAATGGCAAGGGGTTTTGAAATAGGATTTGTTTGCCATGTTTGTTACAACTTTTACCCTCTGCGTCCGTCCAGTTAAATAGTGTCTGAACCACAACAGAGCTTCGCTACCTACTCCTTGGTAGCTTAGCTTGGCAAATAATAGATCGTGATTGAGGGTGTCGAAAGCTTTAGAGAAGTCGAGCAGGGTTAGAGCCGTTACTTTTGACTCATCAATTGCAGTTATCATATCGTCTGTGATGTTGAGAAGGGCTGTACTTGTACTACGATGTTTGCGGAATCCTGACTGTGTGTCGGGGATGAGATTGAACTTTTCGAGATGAGTGGTGAGTTGTGAGCAAACTATTTTCTCGAGGATTTTGGATATTGTGGTGAGGAGCGTGATTGGACGTAGATCTTCAAGGCCTTCAGGATTATTCACTTTGGGGAGGGGGAATACGATACATTGTTTCCATAAAGTAGGAAAAGTGCTGGTTTGTAGAGAGAAGTTGATGATGTGTGTAACAGCTTTGATGCAATGGGGCAGACACAAAGACATATGCAATGAGATATTGTCTACACCAGCAGCCTTGGACTTGATTTCATTCGCAAACCTGAGTGTGTCTTCCTCTGTTACTGGGTGAAACGTTAGCTGGACGCCATCGGGTAATTTTGTGTTCCTGTTTTGAGCGAAGAAGGACAACACATTTGTATATACTTCTTTTTTGGATATGAAGTTAACAAAAAAAAATTGATATCATTTGGATCGGACATATCCCTAGAAATATCTGGATTACTCTTTTTATTATTATGTATTCCCCATTTCTTCAAGTTGAGCCAGAGCTGTTTGGGGTCGTTTTGCTTTTTTCAAGTTCAACATTGGTTTAGTTGTTTATACATGTTTGTTAAACTTGATTTCACGTGAAAATCTTGGATGCCACCCACGAATTTTGTAAATCGAAAAACTAGATCCACGAAAATATAGTGTCGAACAACATCGGGGATGCCATCCACGAATTTTCGTGAATCAACTCCGTATTGTGATCTAAATACACTAAAATTGGGTTAGTTGTATATACGTGTTTGTTGCACTTGATTTCGTGAAATCTGGCCACGAATTTTCGTGAATCTAAGATTATCCACGAAAATCGTGGATGCCACCCACAAATTTCCTGACCAGTGTATGACAAAACTATCCACGAATTTTCGTGAATCTAAGACTGCGAAAAACTATATCCACGAAAATATCGTGTCACACGAAAATCGTGGATCCCACCAACGAATTTCCTGACTAGTGTATGAATACAAGATTACAATTGGAGAAAAACGTGTAGCCGAGATGACCAAAAGCGTTCTCTCGGCAGTCGTCTCTCTAGGAACTGGCCTGGAACTCGCTACCCCTAGGCGCATAGGTATTCGAGATCGATCGATAGAAATCGAGAATCGATTCTGACGCCAAACGATTTCAGCGTGTGCCGTTCCTTTGCTCAATGCGGCACTCTGCTCAACCGTGGCTATTGCGCGGTAACCAACCCGCCACAAGGGTTTTCAAACCATCATTACAATTTTCCTGATGAATATATTGAATCAATAAAGCAATATTCAGAGCACATATTCATAATTCTATATATACATCATCATAATATTATTCCGGGTACACATGAAAATATTCAAATATAAGTATGAATAATGGTACAACCCACAAGTGCTATTACAATTGATAGCAGTGTTATATACAACATTTGGAGCGTCGGTTAATGTACTCGCTTCGGCGGTACATATACTAAAATTGGAACGATACAGAGAAGATTAGCATGGCCCCTGCGCAAGGATGACACGCAAAATCGTGAAGCGTTCCACATTTTTTGGCAATGCATAGTTGATTTTTCACTCGATTTTGAGTGATGTTATCGGTTCAGTCATACACCCAGACCGGGGTGTTTGCTTTCCTGGCCGGACCATATTCGATAATCTCCACCTACACAGAGACATACTTGACTATGTGAATAAAGATGCCATTCCCCTCGCTCTTTCATCACCAGACCAGCAGGGTGCATTTGATCGAGTTGATCATGATTATTTGTTCCATGTCCTGCGTACATTTGGTTTTGGGGATACACAGTGGCGTAGCCAGGAGGGGTCCAGGGGGGGCACGTGCCCCCCCTGGGCGCCTTTTTGTGTGCTCGGCGACCTTTTTGATAAATAGGCCCCTATTGTTAATTCACGTTTCACTGGTGAATCTGATATCTTTGTAGATGTAACTTTTAATACAATACTTAGCTGTCATGTAATTATGTTTGTCCGACGTACATATAGAGATATCGCGCAAACATTTTCTCAGAATTCCTTACTGACAGTAATGCAGCTGGTGTATGTTATTTTGTTGTATTTGTATTTTGTGATTCCCAATCCAGTGCGGGGCGGCGCCCTCAGCCGTAATCAAAGCGCTCTAATGAAAGCATGCTAAAACTTGCAAGTTGACACTACTCTTCTATTCATTTAGAACAGAACCGTCATTTAGACCGAAGGTGAAGGGTGAATCACAGATTTCTTCTTGAAGTGTACATATTTTGTTTTCAATTATTTAAAACAATCGTTATTATTCAACAAACACTTTTGGAAATTCATATTAAGTGACCATTAATTCTATCATATTTGTTTTCGCTATGGCACCATATAAAAAGCCTAATTCTTCAGACCCTAAATCATTATGCAGTTCAAAAAAGTAAAAAAAAAATGTAGGACACGAGAGAAGGAAAAAAAACTATTAAAATTAAATTCGGCCAAATCATCAGTTCATTTCTCACTCCAACTTCGGTTCATAGACCAATTGATCTCGTTGCACCTTCGTCTTCATCAACTCCTACACAGGAAATAATGTCACTTTGCGACGAAGACAGAGAAGGAATAGAAGACCATGACGAATATGAAGAAGGAAGAGCGAGACATTTAAAGTAAGGATAGAATTTGATGTAGGCATGCGTTCGTCAGAATATAAGTAGCATGAGATGAGTTATTACTCGATTCACAATATAAATACGTGAGCGTTTTTTCTGTGTGAAAAATGGTATGACGAGTTTAAATGCGCACCTAAAAGTACAGTCTAGTAGCGATATTTGACCGATCATATTACAGTAAATCAGTGAGGGTATTCATTGAATTACCGTATATCTAATATTATAATTAATTAATTATTAGAAGAAATTCAAAGCTTAGATGAATTGACGTTGAGTACATTTAAATAGTTGCTAATGAAGCTAGAAATCGTATTATTTTTAACATACATGTACTAAATCTATGGTTTCAATCAATAAAATTATACTTGAAGTAATAATAGAACCAAATTACTAGTACAGTATTTCAAAATATAAGGCTGCCTATATGAACCAAAAGTCTAAAGCTCTTATTTCTCGGACGATAATATGAAAACGCGATAGTAACACTTCTTACATAGTAGATTGTTATTGTTGTTAAGATAGTAATTTTTAAATTGACTTTCTATTCTATAAAATAAACTGTTTGCGGGGAAGTATTCATCTATAAGACAGCTTGATCGTCTTAGAATAGACCTGAAGCTGTTCCTCGTGCCCCAGTAATTTAAAGCATTACCTTATGAACGAAAGTCAAGTTGGGCGTGGGTTCGAGTTCCGCATAATTCATGAATATTTGTATCCACTGGGGGAATAAATGCACATAAAAGGTCTAATACGTTTAATTTATATTTTCAAAATACAATTTGAATGAATGAATGTTGGGGTTTAGAGGCGCGTCGACAATGAGGTCATTTTGCGCCTGTCAAATAATTTTATTAACAGATAACCCATGACTAGATTAACATCGAAACTAACTAAAAACACCGAATATTCTAATTTTAGTTTCTAATTACTAGGCCTATTACTATCATCACAGATCGTTATATGAGTATGGTTCAGAAGGCCATACACATATAACACAAAGTACAGGACAACACAAAATGAATAACATGTACCTAACCATAGCTTATGAATAAATACACGTTGAAACTTGAAACCTTACAACGAGTAACTATATATCTAGCAACAAATTGTGTGTACATGGTGTAAAGGGCCATATACACACGCTGAATAATTAATAACAACTATACAAACGTTCAAGTCTAAAGCCTAATGTTGGTGATTGTTGAAACGTATAACTAGTAGTAATAGAAAGCCAGTTAAAGGTATTGGGTTACTTATTTAAGACTGATACACGAAGATTTTATAAAAAACGTCTTCATGATCAAGTACAGTGCGTTTCGACCCAGTACTAACTAATATCTATCAAGTATACATTAAAAAACTATAACTAAGAACATAAAATAACATGAATCAATTCAATAGAACTTGTCAGATGGCGTCCAATCTGAAACCAATCTCAGAAACACGAATAGCTTGTCAATTGAAATGGGGCTATTCTCAAGTATCTGCTCTATCGTGTTTCCGAGGGATAACCGTCTTCTAATGGCATTGTATTTGTTGCAGGTTACTAAAATATGTTGGACTATTAAGAGGCGGCAGGACGGTCTGCGAGTTGGATTTTTGCATGCCGGGGACGTGTGGCGCGGGGAGGGTAGTGGGCGTGTCGCTAATGAAGAAGCCTCAATATTTCCCCTAGTATTGCTTTGACGGCGAGCGAGGGGAAACGAGTCAAACGACTGGACGAAATTACATGGAATTTCACAGCATGTCTTTATTTGTTGGGTTTAGCATGGTCTACAGGATGGGTTTAGATTTTCGAAAAATATATCATTGATGGCAATTTTGTATGCATATGCATTGCATTGTAAAGCAATTATTTATCACTTATTTAGTAAGTTCGAGGCCGCAGAAAGGTACAATGAGGTCGAAACATCAATCTGATTTTTTGACCGTGTTTTAATTAAAAAGTGGAGGATCTCCGTCAATTGAATTTTGAATTTAAAAAATCCCAAAATACATACGATTTTCGGATTTCCGGATGAAATGAAATTTATTTTTTTGCCCAATCCTAGTTACATATTTTACTACTAGGAGAAACTGCAGAAGTACCTATTCTATCATTCGAGAAAACAATAAATAATACAGTCATGATACATTAAACATTTATCGATGATAACATAGTATTATAATAATTGCATTATCACTACTTTTTACACTCTCTGTTGTAAAGTACAAAGTAAGTTATTATGAAATATTAAAGATTTCAGTCTAAGCATTCTAGAATTAAATTATGGGATGAGCGATGTCACTCATTATATATATTGAAGCAGCAATTGCATATATGCTGCCAAACTTTCACAACAACCGATTTAGTCATGTGACAGAAAAATAAGTTGAAAAATATGTTTTCGTGTCTTCATTGGCCCATTATTTTGAGTATCCCTGATTATAGTTGCACAAGAGTCACGACAAAATGAAATCACCCATTCAGCTATACTGATTGATTGATTATTGTTTGATAAAGGCCCCATCAACAGCTTGGTTATTTGGGGGCACGAATGAGCAGGCTGTAATGAGACTAGAAAAATAATTATCAATGATTTTATAAACATCCTTTCAGTTATAATCATTTCATAGTTTCATTAACACCGTCTTCATTCACACTAAAATAACTCTGCTGTTGGACAATATAATTGGCCCCAAAAAATAACAATATCACATGATAAAAAGTATATTCATGATTCATGGAGATAAAATAGTGGGCACTTTGATTGTTGCTGCATATGGGCCCACACGTTAGACTTTTAGCCTTGTGTGAACAATAGGAAGGCAATACAAAAAATAAATCTCTCAAATAAAGGAACTATACAGTTATACAGTTAGTTACTCGATCAAATGGGGAACCAGTTACCATTACAGTCTTCATGAAAAGGAACTTCAAAGTTGCTAAAACATTCAAATCCCTTGCCAGCTACCGATGCGAGTTTTTTTAATCAACACTCTTGTTAAAACAAACATTTGACAATATAATAATTATTGTAAAAACACTAGCACAACACCATTCCTGGGAATAAAAAATGTTTTTTTTTGTCACGAGGTCTGGCACGGTTGAGATGAAACACTAAATCAGTGAAAATAACCCCAGTAAAATATCCCTGAATTTTTGTGTTAAATAGACGTCAATACATGTGTAAAAGATGTGTAAATACATTTCAAAAATGTATTCAACTGTCGAAAGATTTAAACGTATGTTCGATGATAGTCGAAACGATCCAATCGATATTTTTCAATTTTTAACATACATCTATTCACATCTATATACATCTGAGCATCTATTTGAAATACAAAATACAAATGTATCTTAAATACGTATCTTAAAATACATGTATCTATAGATACTGTCCATGCATGCCTCTCTGTTGATAATAGACTGTCCGGATGTATGAAAAGGATTAGGGTCTACTCTGAAAATTTGGAGTTATTTCAATAATGTGAGACAAGGAGTCATAGAGACAAAATAATTCTTCTCTCCTCTACTACATGTTTTGTCTCCAGCATGCGTTCTGCGTTCTTGAAGTACAGTCTGTTGAAACGAACATTTCATTCATTCCGGTTCGTTCCTCGTTAGTGCTATAATGTACTTGATTACACTCGAGTTACTGCTCAACTAGGAAAACGCAGTACAAGCGTTGTGAGATGAGCTTAGAAGTATGGAAATCTGTAATGAAAAACACTCTGTCAGGTCAATCTACATTAGCAGACCTTGGACTACTTAAAACGTTCAAAAACCTTACCTGCAACTTGTTGATATTTATAGTGCAACCTAGTGCACATCTACCTAGCAGAACCTGTTGATCCCAATATTCGATAAAATGTATAATTTTATTGCGTTGTATTCGTTATTGCTCCTTCGATTGATGGAAACATCTTTGAAAATGTGTATAGTTGATTTCATATTCTGTATTAGTTTGAGAGCTTTTGAAGAATTTTCGTTTTTCAAGTATTTTGCCTATAGGTTATTCTAATGAGGATTTTACAAACTTTCCAAATTTTTCCGGGAAAACCGTTCGACCGATTTTTCCGAGAAACAATCCCAACCATTTCTGGTATCCAATATTTATAGAGCGTTTCAGGTCGATTGGTCTTCTCTCCTGACCTGTATACCGCACAAAAAAAAACATTGAAACGAAGCCCATTTTTTTTCGGTATGTGACATGGAAATCTTCGCTACGCTCATCTAATGAAATGAAAGCTTTCCAAAAAGTAAGGAGCAATGACTGAGACGATTCAACGATTGTCGCTCCATGTGAAATGATTCCCTAAAAGCAGAATAAAGATTTTCATATCAGATTTTGAAACTCTGCACATATCTCATGAACGTTTATCAGACAATAACGTGCCTTCAATTGCAGTTATAAATATTTAGCTATAATTTTTTAGGTCATTTTCACAAGTACCTATAGATTGCTTGGCTTTTGCTGCTTTTGTGCCTGTTCCCTTGTGCGTCGAGTATGTACTGAGGCTCTTTGATATTCTTACTCTGAATTGCCTCCTCTGGAGTCAAATAAGGATCTGCTGAAGAGGGACATTTGACTTCCATTAGAGAGTCATCTCCCACTAATCCATCTGGAGACAAATTATGCATGGCATTATAAAACTGTTTAGACTGTAACAAAAAACGATGCAGACTGATCTTTAGTTCTCTGAAAAATAGTGAGAGTGAACCAACCTGGTGAAGCACCTATGAAGGGATATTCCTCATCAATGAAGAGTCCGCAATCGACAGCAACTATCCCATGTCTGTCGGCTATCATCTGCTTAGCGACTGGCTCGTTGAGGACGCCGTGCTCCATGGCTTTAGTGGTGACATGCTTATACAGCATGGCACTCACATTGCCGCGACAAGATGTGGTGGGCCTCATCTTGCACACCTTGCCGAACCACGACGCTGTCAACCGCTTTCTCTTCTCTTGAAACCAGAGATTACTCTTCGGTTGGAGCGTCGTGGCGCGTTCGATCTCTTCCCGTTCGGCGTCGCTCTTCTTGAGACTTTCAAGGAATCCCTCTCTTCTCAGTCGGAACTCTTCATCGGTGAGGCTGACTAGCGTATCGGCTTCCAACAGACCGTAATCTTCATCTACACCTCGAAGTGACGTTTTTGATTTTTTGTATCGAAGTTCCGGCCGTTCTTTTCGTCTCTTTCTCATTTGCACAAGCTTTGTTTTTTGTCTAGCTATGTGTTGTTTAGTGAACTTCCCTGAAAAATGAAATTATTTTTTCATCAACATCAAAATTTGACATAAAGCCATTGTTTCCCTATGAAGACAAAGGATGAAAGCATGAACTTATAACGATAGTAAATAACATTTTAAATTGTGAAAAGCCAGAGATACATCGAAATGATCGTTCTAAGATCGTGAAGGCCAATATTTAGAGGCAACATCTCACCTGGACTTCGACCAACCATGGCCTTATGGACATTACCCAAGTATTCCCCTGGGTTATTATAAGAGACGATACCCGCGTCACATCGTGCCTGGTATGCGCCTCTGAGAGCGTAGTTGACTCGGCGGCCTCCGAGGAACTTGTTGACGTGGCTGTTGTAGTGCTCCGAGGGGTTGTTCGCCACATCGAGCAGTAAACTGGCAGCATGCCGGCTCAAGCACCATTGAACTGCGTTGTCGATCTCTTTCATGAGGCCACACAGTATCAATTGGGGAACTAAGTTCACCTCGCCATCCTTGGGACCACTGCACGAGAACGCCCGTTCGTGACAATTGTCGTGAAACCCAAACACATGATACGGTGCATTAACCAAGTCTTTCTTGAGCTCGGAAACTCGCACGTGAAACGGACTATCATGGTCTTTTCGCTTCACTACTGCGGTAGACACTGCAGTTCGCAGTCGTCGCACTTGACTGTTGAGTGCATGCCTCAGCTCGACATGAAATCCGCTTTTCGTCCGCTTCGCAAGCTCGTAGAGTTTGGTACAAAAGTTTCTTTACAGATGGTTCTTGCACTCAATTTTCTCCACTAAGAGATCTGGCCCATATGGCATCGCTGTGCACAACCTTTTATGCACGCTTCTGAATTGAGACGTCATGACTCGGTTACCTCCCTGTGCAATTATATAATAACGTAGTGTTCAGCAATCATATGTCTGTGTGGTGCTACTAGTACAGCTAACTCACGTTTTGAAGGTCCATGGTTCGACTCCCGATGCTGTTACTTTTTTTTGCAAAATAACTGTCAAATGTTGACTCGAGCGCAGGGTCATGGTTTAGGGTTTTTTTCAATTTGACCGCAGAAACAAAATTATCTTCACAAATGTTGTGATTTTCAACTATTGTTTTTAATCTCGTTTTAAACAGACTTTCAGAAAAACTCTCGCATCCGGGAGATGCGGGGGCAACTAAGCTAATGCCGAGATGGTATGCCATTATATGCCACAACCGCTCTCTTCCCACCAACATTCCTATTATCAGAGAAACCTTCATCTCATCAATCATTCACCCAATGACAACAGTTCTTAGTTATCGTTAGTGTGTCAATAAACTCAATAAATGGCTGTTAAAAATTGTTACATTGTTCTCTTTACAAAATGAAAAAAAAATGTTTCACAGCCGGACATGAATTTAAATTTTCTTACTGCACTCATAATGTGCTCAAATTCAGACAACTCTTGCAATTCTTACAGTTATAGTCATCAGACATGTTGGTACCACTCAAATCTACACATTTAGTATGAAACCACTCATTGCAAATGGCACACTGTACATGGGTAACATCAAAGTGCTCTGGCATGCGGCAATGGCAGTAAACACTTATTGTGTGCCTAATACTCGCGGCTTTCCTGTGTTGATGACTCTTTCGAGGAAACGGAGTCATTTTTTCATCCTCCAGACATTTGATCAGGTGGCCACGTAGATGATCGTGGTCGAATTCAACGTATTGCCACCGTTTCTTGTGGCATATCTCCGTCGCATACGCAATAGCGTGGATACCACAGTCAACACCCCTTTGCAGCGCAGTCAATGGTGCCATGACCGATATGTATGTACTGTCGAATGCCATCATAATCTGGGCAATTTGTAATTCCAAATTAGACGAGTCTTTTCCTCTCACGGTTCAAACTATCTAGGACATGAACTACATTCGAGTCCGATACCATAAACAGTGTCACCCAATGATTGTTTACGTTAACAATTTGGGTGCAAGGCTTGCTCACATCCCGCCTTGAAAATCCTCGAGGCCCAGTGATCAGACAAGGTGGTTCTAGTCAATCAAATTCGGGAAATTGTACTTTCAAAAGCCCCTGAGCAGCCTCTATAACAGTGCCGCTTAACTCCATTTTGTTTACAATAGCAGCATTGTCACTCATGGTCAAGTTCATCTTCTTCAACCACCAGTGCACAGTTGACTGAAAAAATCGTAAAATTTATTGAAAAAGCTTGAAATCATAAAAGAACAAATCGTAAATTATTATTGTTGGTTGGGGTCGGAGCGGTCGTCCGATGGAGATAACCGCGCATCGCCGGCATAAGCATTTACGATGATCGGGTGGCGCCAGCATACGGGGAAAAGTGCTTTTAGCACGGTTGCACAGTCTTAAATTAATTTCTCCTAGCAGCAATTTTCATCACCAATGTATTACTCAAAATGAACGACTCATTCTTACAGTCATTAGATCACCAACAAATTGATTACAGTACCAATTATCAATTGCAATTAAATAATAAATTATCCCATCTATAGGCCTACATTACATGCCAGAAAATGGACATTGAAAATGCAGTGTCCTTGTTTATACTAAAAAGAGTCACTGTATGGGAGTATGACCACTCTCTATTACAATATACAGGCTCCACACCTAAAGTATGTTGAAACCTCTAGGCAGAAAAATGGTATGTCACACACATAACATTGAATCGTATCAACGTTGACTCCAAGAGAGCTGGGCACTTGTCTTTTGCCTCCAATAAAAACCGGTACCGTAACCCAAGATAGTTTTACTAGTCAGACTTTGCAGCTGCATTTTGTATTGAGAACTGTATATGTGTAGGTACTAGGTATCCTATGGTTAGTTTGTGTGCATACCAATATCTGGAACATTTGTAAGGTCAATCACCTCCTCGATGGGCCGAACAATATCAGCTGTTTCAGTCTTGCCATGTCGAGTCACTGTAGTGATGAAAATAAAAATTAGGGGTGTTATTCAATTGAACGCTGAGCACTTATAAACTGCCAACGATAAAAAATTGTGATAAAACCAAAAATCATCAGGAAATGCCAATCACAATGTTTTAGTTTCAAATCAAAATCAGATAATCTTCCGAAAACAGTCGGCCCATCACCAATGCCGAATAAACTCGGGCAATAATCGATAATATCGGTTCTCAAAAAAAAATATACATCAGTTATCTTAGGATGATTCCATAACAAATCAACCAATACATTTTTGGTGATCATCTCGGATTTTTTATTCAATAACTATGAATCATTGTCTTTTAGATGAGATCATAAACACATTGTTAGTTGACTTATTACACACCTTTCTATCATGAAAAAAGTGTATCGACTATAAAATAACAATTGTCAAAAAATGGCGATCCCAAGAGTACACTCAGTCAGACGACACACTAAAGGCAGCAAACAGCTCAACGTGCGTAGGCGTTACGGGTCAAACTAAGAGCATGGTAGGTGGGAAAATAATCATTAGTTCAAGAAATGCACTCGAAACTATATCAAGTTATCCACTCTGAAAAACCTCATTGGAGCATTTGAAGGTCCGAACTATTACTTCGATTTACAGTTTCGCTGGAATTTGGTTTAATAGTACTAATCAACACTGAAATGCCTATTCGTTCGACCAGTGACGACTTCCATCTAGTTGATAAAAATATCGTAACCGTGCTTGGAACGAGGGTTTACTACATCGAGGTCTTATACTCACTCTCAAATGAATCTGGGACGATGCCGGTGTCAAACATTCGTCGCTGCAATTCACGAATTGAAGTAGCTGAAAAACACAATTGGTGTGTCAGTCCAGAACAGCCCTACACACCAGTATTTCATTTGTAGGTTTTCAAGATGTACCTAGTTCAAAATGTTATTTAATGAATATTTCTGGATAATGTAAATAATTATCAAAATAATTCCCCAAAGTAGTAGTAGTAAATCGTTCATCTAGCATCATGCTATTTTTTCCCTCAATACATTTCATACATTACACTTGTCAGTCATACATTCATACATTAATGCAGTACAAAATACAATATACTTATAACTAATACACCGATACATAATATAACATAACAACATAATATAATCAACATAATGCCAAGTTGTACATTTCAATTTACAAAACATAATATAATAAAATGAAATATATGCATGTCCATAATAATTAATAAGTAATAACCAATAGTAATAACATTGTATTTAACATAGGAACCATAGATTAAGGAGGTAGTAACTAATCGTTATTATTTTAATACGATAATCAAAAGTCAACATTTTCATGTGGGAGAGGGACCAATTTTTTATTCTTTATTAACCCGCAGCACTCCCTTCTAAACAATTTAGGGGTTTCACTCTGTCTTATGTCCAAGGGAATTCGATTATAAATTATAGTGCCTTTATTGAATATTGTATTTTGGCAAAACTGTGTGTTATGTAGTAATATACGGTAATTGACTGATAGATAAGTAACTTGGATTCGAATGGCATCTCATATTCTTCTGAATAATCCTATTTTCTCTGCCATTCTCTTTCTAATATAGAGGGCATGTTGCTTAAAACTGAGATCTTGATCTATAATAATTCCTAAATACTTGTAATTACTCAGAAAGTGTGTAACTCACGTATGTATACAGGAATGTCGCCATTGTTCGTCATCTTCAAAGGTTCAGCTGGATAAATAGAGAATAACCTCGAGTTAATGATATTCAGACAACAGGCACACAGTTGTCGAGAGTTAAAATGAATTGACACTTACGAGCATATTCGTCAACAGCGAGAAGAGTGGGAGACGATCGGATCACCATGCTGGATTCCGCTGCTTCGGTGAAATGAGTATTTTCACTTTTTTCTACTTGGTGGTTGTTGAAAATTGGTTCTGCACTTGCGAAAGTGTTGACTGGAGAAGCAAACAAATTGAAAAAGTTGAAGCTTGAAGAACTAATAAAATCCAATCAACATTTTTACAGAAAAAACACTACTGGTATCAAGTTCACTACTATTAGGTATTACTGATTATTGTAACCGTATTAGTCTATTACCGATAAGTGGCGCAATCTATAGTAAAATTAGGAAATTAGGGTACGGCTTCATACTAATTGCAATACAGTTCGTAAATAATGCCTCGTCTACACATCCTGTACTGATCTACCCGTATTTACGAGAGAAATAATTGAAAAGTTACCATTTGCAAGTGTAATAGCATACAACAAATTAAATTAACAATCCAGAACTTGATCCATTTGTGAAACATAACCAAAAGCCTTGAATATGTTCCCAACGTATTATTCAACGTGACAATTGCACACAAATTTGATTCAAAATATACCTTCAATTGGATATGGAATGCAATCAGAATCGGCTTCCTCATCCTCACGTACACGAAAAGGCATACAGTTAGCTGACTTGGCTTCAATTGCTGGAACAAGAAACAAAATAAGCAATTAGCACCTGTATTGCTAAATTACAATACAACAAACCCCTGAAATTCGCAATAATTAGGTGTGGATGAATTGTCAGTATTGTTAATTTAATTAATGATTACAATTTCTATTATATGAATTTTTAATAGACATGGAGTTCAAACTGATGCTTCATTATGATTTTGCATTTGATGCACTAAAATGTTTGCAAACAATGTGACTGAAAGTCGACAATTTTGTACTTTGTAACTTGAAATGAAATAGCAACTGGTGACCTGTACAATAGAGTTTACCGGTGTTGTATAGAATGAATCATTTACAGTGAAACCTCTATGCATCGTTCCCGGATCCCTCGTTTTCCTGCTTGTATCATTAATTTTTCTCACCCCACTCCCACATAATCAATGTTAAATTTTCCTGGATGGATGGCTTTATTTTCCTGGTCCCTTGAGAAACAATGGATCAAGGTTTCACTGTATAAAGCTACGAATTCATAGAACAGTAAATGTATATCCTCGCAAGTAGCCCAGCAGGATGAACTTTTGTACGCCTATAAAAAGACGTTGACAAAATATAACAAGGTCGTTGACAAAACTGTTACTATTTATTTACCTACTGCTCGCAACTCTCAAGCAACAATCATTGTTCTCTGCTCGGAACAAAACAGACGAGACATAAAATATCATTGAGCAAATAAAATACTTACATATCCTAGATGGTCCGGCCTTACGAGGTGGTGTATCTGAAAAAATAAAAACTATGGTAGCCCAACATTCTAATTCTAGCCTTGGTTTAACAATGGTCAGTGGCTTTTTCTTATCCATCACACATTTCAATTGTTCTTTGTTAATTCGTGACACTTGTTGCTTACATCCAATAGTTCCTCAATTGCTATTGATTTTATTGATATAAAAAAAAATACATTAAACGTGTGTTTCCTTCATTGTTTCTCATCTGATTGTTCTTAAAATTGCTGAAAAGTGAAAACATGTATGAAAGTTGTTTCCACATTCAGTAGAAATTTGAGTGATTTTGTAAATTTTTAGTTTCCCAAGTATTTCTCCTCTGGCTTATTCTTATGGGGAGTTTTCCGAATTTGCGAATTTCTCCTGATCAAAACGTTACACCTATTTTTCTAAAATACAATCCCAGACTATTCTGGTATAACACCAATTTGCAAAGAAAAAAATTCAAGTTGATTCATCCATTTCCTGACCTGTATGCCGCAAACAAAATTACAAAAAAAAAACGAGGCCCACATTTTTTTGGTATATGGAATGGAAATCTTTGCTATGCTCATCGAATTATTCATAGCATCATCATTGAACACAACTTGGCTCATTACCACACCTCACATTCCCACCACAACGTTTTTCTCCAATTGTAATCTTGTAACAACCGAAGACAAATAAAATATTCGATAAACCTATCACTATATTTGTGAACACTCTTCCTATGCGGACCTATTATACCCTTATATTGCACTATATGTAAATATAGTGATCAGGTCTGATTTGAGAGATGGTGGACATTCTGGGAATAAGAATAGTATGAAAATGTGAAAATAGTATGCAAGTATGCGAATGTTCTTGGGGTGAATGTGTAAGAAAAAGAAAGAACTAAAAGTGCAGACTTATGCTCAAACTGTGTTTGGTTACGAAAACACGACCTGGGATGTGACTCGCAAGCCTTGGCCCTTGAGGTGCATTCATGTACAAGATGAACCCTATACATGGTGCCTGGGGCCCTAATCTCGAGTTCTGAACACATGCGTTTTGGTGCCACGTGACCACCATCGCGTACGCAAATCGTACGTTTTGAGTCAAACCCCATTCTCGAACACGAAAAGCAATCGAAAACAACCCAAAAATCTTTTTCTCATCATCCCATTATCTAATTAAGCATCCATCCGACGCCAATAGATATTCGCTATCATTACAGTGCTTCGTTAGAACCCAATATATATATATATAAGAAAACTGCTTGTAAAATGCAGTCTCAGTAGATTAAACGATAGTTAGCGGATTAACAATTGTCATCACTCAATTGGTTACGTATGTACTTTTTGTGTTCTACTAATGGCTACTGTAACAGTTGAGTGAAAAATCGACTTTCTAAATATTGTCAAAAAATGTGGAACGCTTCACGATTTTGCGTGTCATCCTTGCGCAGGGGCCATGCTAATCTTCTCTGTATCGTTCCAATTTTAGTATATGTACCGCCGAAGCGAGTACATTAACCGATGCGCCAAATGTTGTATATAACACTGCTATCAATTGTAATAGCACTTGTGGGTTGTACCATTATTCATACTTATATTTGAATATTTTTATGTGTACCTTGAATAGTATTATGATGATGTATATATAGAATTATGAATATGTGCTCTGAATATTGCTTTTTTGATTCAATATATTCATCAGGAAAATTGTAGTGATGGTTTGAAAACCCTTCTGACGGGTTGGTTACCGCGCAATAACCACGGTTGAGCAGACTGCCGCATTGAGCAAAGGAACGGCACACGCTGGAATCGTTTGGCGTCAGAATCGATTCTCGATTTCTATCGTTTGATCTCGAATACCTATGCGCCTAGGGGTAGCGAGTTCCAGGCCAGTTCCTAGAGAGACGACTGCCGGGAGAACGCTTTTGGTCATCTCGGCAAATCGTTATTCTCCAATTGTAATCTTGTAACATCCGAAGACAAATGAAATATTCGATAAACCTATCACTATATTTGTGAACACTCTAGTTGTGTTCGTCTGTCATGAACTGAAAAGAACTGAGTACATTTTCATGGGGGCGGAGCAACTTGAGTGAAACTCGGTGCAGGATGCGCAGTCGTTCAGTTCAACTTGGTGTCAATGAACTGAGAATTACAGACGAACAGCCACTGACTACCTTCGGAACCATTTCACTCGCGTCTATTTTGAAATATTACTCCATCGTTCATCATGGATTTAGCCATAATTAATGAATTATTAGCGGACAGCGATGCAAGCTCGTCTTCATCATCCTCCAGCAGCTCATCAGATGGTGTAGAAGAATTTTTAGAAGTAGTGGAGCACATGATAGTACCTCGGCCTCGTAATACTATTACAAACTATTGCGATGAGGTTAGTAGGCCTATCTTGAGTAAAAAAAAGCATTGGAACCAATAATTAAGCCCTAGACCCAAGGCTGCTGTCACGTAACAAATCCTTTACAATTGTTACTGTAGCAATTGAGTTTCGAGTACTCTAAACTATACGCTATAGCGATACAGCGAACTGGACACGTGGACTATCAAAAAGTGTGATTGGTTAATACCAACTAATGGACATTTGTCTGTCTCCTCAAATGAGTGATGTAACTTGACAGAACCCTTAATCAGGGCTGCCTTACCAAAGTATATCAAGTCATAACCATGCCTATAAGCAGGCCCTACCAACCTATCCCCTAGAGTTTGTGTACGATACAATGTTAGAAACTCAATGCCGATGCTAAGAAACCCAATGAATTGCTAACTGTAGGCATTACGTACTTACACTGTACAAAAATGAGCACAATAGCCATACCATAATATATAGGCATAATAATAGAATAATATATATTCTTTGCAGGTGGTTCCCTTTTATTCCGATAAAGAGTTCCTCACGCACTTTCTGGTATGCCGGGAATTGTTGTCCGACCTGACGGATGAATTTTCTAATTCGATTGTGTATCGAGCTCTGATTTTACCTGGTAAGGATATTCAAATACCTTGGGTCATTGCTATTTGCATTGACTGCTAATTCAAATAAGGTAGCTGAAGTTAAATCATTTGTAATACCGGTTCGCAACTAATCAAGGCTTAGGCCTACAGAGATGCAGTTTATTTTATAATACCTAATAGGTAAAATAATATATTTTTATAAAATTAATAATGATTGATATTAATTATATTAATACACACTTTATTCTAGGAAACACTAGAGCATCTATCTCACCGGAGAAACACATGCTAACGTTCATGTGGTTTGCTGGCCATCAGACAGCTTCATTTAGGGATGTTGCTGATCGTTTCGACTTGTCGATAAGTTCTCTACATGCCGTTACGTGTCGGGTGATTGAATTTTTGAGCTCGATGGCTTATAAAGTCATCAAGTGGCCAACACCTGAACAAAAGGCTCAAACCATGGATCATTACCATAGGACCAAGGGGTTCCCGAATATTATTGGTAAGATGCACCAAGATTCTAGAAACATGCAATTTTATAACTGATCCAAGAAATTATAGTACCGGTAGCTAATAGATGGTTATTAGATTACAAACACACTTGGTTCCAACCAAGTGGTTGTTACGAATCTCAGTAAAGTATAACGTGGACGTGATATATACGTTACTTTGCTGCAAACCCAAATAATCATTCATCAACGATTAAAATTGGCCTACATATTTTACCACACAATAACATTCTCCCTATAATTTCTGATCTGTTTCAATAGGATCAATTGATGGTAGCCATATTCAGATTGACAAGCCATCGGAGGGAGGCAACGATTACGTTAATCGGAAGAATTTCCCCTCAATGATATTGCAGGGTATTTGCAATGAGGACAGGAAATTCATCGATGTATTTATTGGATACCCAGGGTCGGTGCACGATGCCCGAGTATTTCAGAATGCTCCCAGCACCCAAGCCCTGCAACGTCTGTGTGAAGGTAATTAAGAAAGTTCCAATAGTTGGAAATACCTTACTTGAATATCTCTTCGATCATTATTGAAGCAGAGCTCCAGTACAAAAATTACCAGATTTGTTCTTGTTTACAGGTGGATATTTGTTAGGTGACAGTGCCTATCCCCTTCTTAATGTACTCATGACACCTCACAGAGACAATGGACACCTGACAGCTGCGCAAAAACATTTCAACACAAGGTTGAGCTCATGCCGAATCTCAATTGAACACGCATTTGGTATTCTAAAGCAACGCTTCCGACAACTGTACCATTTAAAACTGAAAGGCCACGAACGTATTTGCCATTTCATAAGGGCATGCTGTGTATTACACAATTTAGCGAATGAGGAAGATTTGGTGGCATTCGCAGGAGAACAAAATCCGCACGACCAACAACCAGACCATGAGGAGGGGCTGGAGGAAGAAGCAAATGGCAATGAATTGCGGGACGAAATTACCCGACAACTTTTCATTCATCGATAAGCTTTGAAACAATGTATTAAATGTAGATAACATAGTATGCAGATCATTGTATTAATAATAAGAAGAAACATAAAATTAATTGAAATAAAATTAAAATTAATTAATTCAAAGTCCAAACACTGTTCCAATAATAATAACAATACCCTATACCAGTAATAAAATAAGTTATCGATTAGGAACTAGAAGCAGGACAGAAGTGACAATATAATATCACCTTCAATATTCATTGCAAATTCTCAACAAGTCTAGGCTTAAAACTAAGAGAAAAATGTAGAAACTCAAGAAATAACTTTAATAGGTAAGTATAAAATATAAGATGAATAACAAAAATTCATATAAAATTTAGTCAAAAGTTTAAACACAGCTCTAAATAATTGTGCCAAATCAGAACAAGGCCTATAGGCTACATACTATTAGCAGGACAGATGTAACAATACATTATCAACACTATTTGTATTTATCTAGCACTAGATCAGTCGGACGGTTAATCACAAACTGTCAGCTATTTGTTTTTATCTAGCATAAGATCAGTCGGACGGTTGATCATAAATTGGCAACTATTTGTATTTATCTAGCATGAGATCAGTCGGACGGTTAATCATAAATTGTCAGCTATTTGTATTTATCTAGCATAAGATCAGTCGGACGGTTAATCATAAATTGGCAACTATTTGTATTTATCTAGCATGAGATCAGTCGGACGGTTGATCATAAATTGTCAGCTATTTGTATTTATCTAGCATAAGATCAGTCGGACGGTTGATCATAAATTGGCAACTATTTGTATTCATCTAGCATGAGATCAGTCGGACGGTTAACCATGAATTGTCGGCTATTTGTATTTATCTAGCATGAGATCAGTCGGACGGTTAATCATAAATTGTCGGCTATTTGTATTTATCTAGCATAAGATCAGTCGGACGGTTAATCATAAATTGGCAACTATTTGTATTTATCTAGCATAAGATCAGTCGAACAGTTAATCATAAATTGGCAACTATTTGTATTTATCTAGCACAAGATCAGTCAGACCTGAACGTTTTTGATCCCAAATTAACAATAATAAAATTTATAAAATCACTAGCACAACAAATGTTATACTATAATAAATTAGGCCCTAATGGGAATAGAAAAATTAACTGAAAGGTCTAGGCCTATTGAACAGTAATATAAAATTGAAATACAAAAATAAATGATTTGATAAATGGTAGATGTTTTCCCTATTCAGACGAAGATGATGGCGATTTTGATTCTTCTTTTTTTTCATGATCGTTAGAAGTGATTCCAAGAGCTGATTTTTCAGTATAGCTTGCTCATTCTGAGTCTTTTTCAGCTCCATTTTTTTTTCTTCACGTTCTTTCCTAATTATGTCTTTGGCTTCTTGACGAGCAAGGATGTCAGCTCGCATTTGCTTTAGCTCATGCAGAACGCTACGATAGCGTTTTGGTTTGGGGGTCTGCAACCCAATACCGTTGGAAGAACTCGAAGGTCCCGCTCCACAGAAATCCGGAGACACACTTGCTGGAGTGACTGAGATTGGGCTGTTGGCGGTTGCAGTGCTGCTGCCAGCACCACTCTCCCATGCCATCTCAAGAGTTGTTTCCCTAAAACATTGAATAATAACGAGATTCAATTTATACTACCGGTACTAAGTAACTTGGTATAATGGAATAGTCAAGTGGACAACACATATATATTAGAACTACCGGTACTACACAATAATTAGGCCTATGCATTTGTTATTTTACATGACTATTAAACATATGTGAAGCAATAACTTACGTGCTAACAGCCACAACCCCTCCACGTTGCATGAGTTGCAGCTTGGTGGTTGACTGTCCAGTGCCCATAACAACAGGAGGAAAAACATTCTTTCTGTTGCCAAATATATCAGTAAGCTCTCTGAAAACACAAGAAAAATATGAAGTTCGTAACTAATATCTGTTTATTTTGGTAGGCCTATAACAATTTCATATCTATCAATAGGCATATACCTACATACCATCTAACCATAACTTGGAAAACTCACCTTTCGTACGGGCAAGACCGCTTTCCCCTTCCCGTCTTGGTGTTGTTTTGTAAAGCCTTTTTGTAGCTTCTCTCCAAGGATTTCCATTTGTTCTCAACTTGGCTGCTGGTGAAGGCATACCCTTTAGCGGCCATTTCTCTGGCCACTGCCTCCCACATTGATTTAACTTTAATAATTTTTCGCTCTTCTACTAGGGCTTTCTTCACCTTATAAATAGTTATTAATAATTTTGTGGCAGAGTCCGTCCAGTCGGTCTTCTCTGGAGGGTCGTCCGGATCATCCTCTCTCTCTGCCACAGCAACCACTGGAAAATTATTTACTGTTAACGATAAATTGATAAAATTCAATCTAACTTTCTAAGAATTTCCCCTGTAGGCCTCCTAGGCTAGGGCATTGAGTTTAAAGGGCCTACGCCCCACATTATGTTTATGAAATGAATTAGCCTACCGTACATGAACGATGGACGAACATGATTATCAGGAAAATGAACTGGAATAAATG
>OU015464.1:33330723-33451297 GCA_907164805.1 Brachyptera putata
TAGAACATAAGAAATCTTTTGGGCCAGGGCGCCTGGGCTGAAAATTGTTAACCACCCCTATACGCCATACGGTAATAAAAGTGCAGACTTATGCTCAAACTGTGTTTGGTTACGAAAACACGACCTGGGATGTGACTCGCAAGCCTTGGCCCTTGAGGTGCATTCATGTACAAGATAAACCCTATACATGGTCCCTGGGGCCCTATTCTCGAGTTCTAAACACATGCGTTTTGGTGCCACGTGAGCACCATCGCGTACGCAAATCGTACGTTTTGAGTCAAACCCCATTCTCGAACACGAAAAGCAATCGAAAACAAACCCAATAATCCTTTTCTCATCATCCCATTATCTCATTAATCTTCCATCCGACGCCAATAGATATTTGCTATCATCACAGTGCTTCGTTAGAACCCAATATATATAAGAAAACTGCTTGTAAAATGCAGTCTCAGTAGATTAAACGATAGTTAGCGGATTAACAATAATTGTCATCACTCAATTGGTTACGTATGTACTTTTTGTGTTCTACTAATGGCTACTGTAACAGTTGAGTGAAAAATCGACTTTCTAAATATTGTCAAAAAATGTGGAACGCTTCACGATTTTGCGTGTCATCCTTGCGCAGGGGCCATGCTAATCTTCTCTGTATCGTTCCAATTTTAGTATATGTACCGCCGAAGCGAGTACATTAATCATTGCGCCAAATGTTGTATATAACACTGCTATCAATTGTAATAGCACTTGTGGGTTGTTCCATTATTCATACTTATATTTGAATATTTTTATGTGTACCTTGAATAATATTATGATGATGTATATATAGAATTATGTATATGTGCTCTGAATATTGCTTTATTGATTCAATATATTCATCAGGAAAATTGTAATGATGGTTTGAAAACCCTTGTGGCGGGTTGGTTACCGCGCAATAGCCACGGTTGAGCAGACTGCCGCATTGAGCAAATGAACGGCAAACGCTGGAATCGTTTGGCGTCAGAATCGATTCTCGATTGATCGATTGATCTCGAATACCTATGCGCCTAGGGGTAGCGAGTTCCAGGCCAGTTCCCAGAGAGACGACTGCCGAGAGAACGCTTTTGGTCATCTCGGCAAATCGTTATTCTCCAATTGTAATCTTGTAACAACCGAAGACCAATAAAATATTCGATAAACCTATCACTATATTTGTGAACACTCTTTCTATGCGGACCTATTATATCCTTATATTCCACTATATGTAAATATAGTGTTCAGGTCTAATTTGAGAGATGGTGGACATTCTGGAAATAAGAATAGTGTGAAAATGTGAAAATAGTATGAAAGTATTGAAATGTTCTTAGTGTGAATGTGTAAGAAAGAGTGAGAACTATCTTCATTCGAGAAAATGTAAATACCAAATTTATATGTTAAATGGAGAAGATACCGGCACATGTAGCGCAGTGGTTAACGCGCTCGCTTCATGTGATCCGGGATACGAGGGGAATTTCGGACCCGGTACGATCCATCTTTACAGGGTTTTTTCGTGGTTTCCCACTGTAGTCTAGATTAATGCCGGGATTAGTCCTACAATAAGTCGGCCACGACCGTTTGCTTCTCTTGCTTCTCACTATCCTTCGTACTACCCAATAAACCGTCATTTCATCATCCCATCATATCATTAATCAACCATCCGACGCCAATGGATCTTCGCTATCATTACAGTGCGTCGTTGAACCCAGTATAAAAAATGTAGAACATAAGAAATCTTTTGGGCCAGGGCGCCTAGGCTGAAACTTGTTAACCGCCCCTATACGCCATACGGTAATAAAAGTGCAGACTTATGCTCAAACTGTGTTTGGTTACGAAAACACGACGGGATGTGACTCGCAAGCCTTGGCCCTTGAGGTGCATTCATGTACAAGATAAACCCTTCACATGGTGCCTGGGGCCCTATTCTCGAGTTCTGAACACATGCGTTTTGGTGCCACGTGACCACCATCGCGTACGCAAATCGTACGTTTTGAGTCAAACCCCATTCTCGAACACGAGAAGCAATCGAAAACAAACCCAAAAATCCTTTTCTCATCATCCCATTATCTCAATAATCATCCATCCGACGCCAATAGATATTCGCTATCATTACAGTGCTTCGTTAGAACCCAATATATATAAGAAAAATGCTTGTAAAATGCAGTCTCAGTAGATTAAACGATAGTTAGCGGATTAACAATTGTCATCACTCAATTGGTTACGTATGTACTTTTTGTGTTCTACTAATGGCTACTGTAACAGTTGAGTGAGAAATCGACTTTCTAAATATTGTCAAAAAATGTGGAACGCTTCACGATTTTGCGTGTCATCCTTGCGCAGGGGCCATGCTAATCTTCTCTGTATCGTTCCAATTTTAGTATATGTACCGCCGAAGCGAGTACATTAACCGATGCGCCAAATGTTGTATATAACACTGCTATCAATTGTAATAGCACTTGTGGGTTGTTCCATCATTCATACTTATATTTGAATATTTTTATGTGTACCTTGAATAATATTATGATGATGTATATATAGAATTATTGGATGAGCGAAGCGAAGACTCAATTACACTTGACCCGAAAAAAATGTACATGTTTTTTTTTTTTTTTTTTTTTGTTCGCGCTCTACAGGTCAGCCGAAAATTCAAATTCGATTGAAACTTGGCATGCCCATGTGTCATCATCTGGATTGAATCCCATTAGTTTTTATACGCAATCGGTTGCACCACTTCTGAGAAAACTAATTTTCCATTTTCCAACTAACCCATAAGAATAAGCCAGAGAAGAATTTTCATAAAAAAAATGTCCTTCAAAAAATTTCAAATTTTCACCAAATTTCAATATAATAATGATACATATTATTCCGAACTTTCATTGGAATCCAACCAGTCGTTTTGATATAAAATATTATATAATGACAAAAAAAAGCAAAAGAAGAATTTTCGTACAAAAAATGTCTTTCGAAAAAATTCAAATTTTCACCAAATCTCAATATAATGATGATACAGATCATTTCGAACTTTCAATAAAATCCAATCAGTCGTTTGGATATAAAAAATTATATAATGACATTTTTACACATCGTTTTGAAGCTATTAAGAAAACCTATTAAATCCAAGCAACAAGTGTCACCAATTAATGGAAAACGATTAAAACAAGGCCTTCTTTATTATAGAAGAAATTATTGAGAATGAGTAATGAATATAAAAGGTGGTTCTCAAGGTGTATATATGTATACAGCTGTCATCACGTTTCATATAGTAGTCTAATATTACAATATAATATAATATTAAATTGCATCTACTATTTCCTTCATGAGAATAGTCTACGAAACAAACCAACCAAATGGAAAGATTGATTTTTAGCTTGAATGCCGTCAAAACAGCAACTTGATATAACAATTTTTGAAAGAATTCAATGTCATTCATTAGCTCATCCATCAACGCGGAAACACATAACGCGTTTTCCTAGTGAATATATGCTCTGAATATTGCTTTATTGATTCAATACATCCATCAGGAAAATTGTAATGATGGTTTGAAAACCCTTGTGGCGGGTTGGTTACCGCGCAATAACCACGGTTGAGCAGACTGCCGCATTGAGCAAAGGAACGGCACACGCTGGAATCGTTTGGCGTTAGAATCGATTCTCGATTTTTATCGATTGATCTCGAATACCTATGCGCCTAGGGGTAGCGAGTTCCAGGCCAGTTCCCAGAGAGACGACTGCCGAGAGAACGCTTTTGGTCATCTCGGCAAATCGTTATTCTCCAATTGTTATCTTGTAACAACCGAAGACAAATGAAATATCCGATAAACCTATCACTATATTTGTGAACACTCTTTCTATGCTTTACACCCTTATATTCCACTATATGTAAATATAGTGATCAGGTCTAATCTGAGAGATGGTGGACATTCTGGAAATAAGAATAGTATGAAAATGTGAAAATAGTATGAAAGTATGAAAATGTTCTCAGTTTGAATGTGTAAGAATGTCCATGATGTCCTGTTTTATCATTGATCGCAACTTGGTTCTTACTATTTTTAATTTTGAAAACACTCTTTCGCACGTCACTTGAGTACACGGAAGGGTCAAGACGTATTTGTAACAAATGTAGATGTTCTTGAATGATGATGCTTGCAAAGTATATTCGTAAAGCACTTTGAATGCACACGACAAACAATTCTTACATGGTGAGACACTGTGTTCTCTGTCGACTCCTCTTCGAAGTTATCCTCTTCGTCACTCTCATCTGCATCTTCAAGACGCGTACTCTCGTCTGATGTAAGCATGCACGTCAGGCTGCTGTACTGTGCTGCAAACTGGACTAATTCTACAACCTGTCAATGTGTGTTAGTTTAGCAACGTCATGCAAGGAGTCACGTGGTATTCCGTTGCAAATGATTTCTGGAAATCTTTTTGGATCTAGACAGGCACAGTCATGTAATAATGCGCTATTAGCAACAAATCTCTTATCCAAACTGCTTTTTGCTTGATCCAAAATTGATAATTGGGTTTCAATTCTATAAAGTTCCATTGGTGTTTTGGAATCACCCCTTTCATCACGTGAAAGTTCACCGGGCATGAGCTTCTTCTTTTCTACCCTCTTTGAAGGAAAATCCGTGTCAAGTTCAACTTCGGTTATTCCTTTCTCATCAAGCTGGGCATTAATTGCGGTTGCAAAAGTTCTGGCGTTTTGGTAAAGGGCATTAAAGTGAGCGATATCTCGTTTTGATTCAATTTGTGAAGTGAGGGTTTTAATCATATTCCAAGCTGTAAGGTAGTTGAGTAACTTTGCTTGCAGACTTTTACATACAGGATCTATGGCGGAGAAAATGTCCAAGTAAATAAACGCTGTCATGATGTTTTCGAACTTGCGCCAGTTGTCCAATAATGCTCTTGCCATAAATTTTGATTTAGTATCAAAATGCCTGTCTCCGGAAACGATTTCAATCAAAAATGTTGAAAACACGAAAAATCTTGACTTCTTTACTTCTACATCATCTTCTACGTTGAGCTCTTTGTCTATTATTGCGGAGAGTGCCTTCGCTTTGCTCCACCATCTGGTAGCGCCTATTTTATGTAGTTTTCGTAGTTGATCATTACCAGAATAAGTGTGCTTGGTTATCTCTGTCCAAACTTGCATCCTTTTATGAGAATCAGAAAGGAAGACTGCTGAAGACTCCACTAAACCAAATATGTTTTCCGACGCCGAGCAGCATTGGGTGGCGTCTGACGTCACTAGGTTCAGAACGTCACCTAAACAGTGTGTATAGACAATAGATGGGTTGCCTCCCAAGCCCTCATTCTTCAAGTGCGCCTGCAAACCATTATATTGTCCTCTCATGTTGGCAGCCCCGTCAAAAGAGCAGGCTGTAATATTTTTAAGATCAAGTCCAGCCTCATCAAATTCTTTTTTAATAAAAATAAAAATTGCCATCCCTGTAGAATCATTCACAACAACCAATTTAATAAGTTTCTCAAGAACCTCGCCGTTCAATGCGTAGCGCACGCAAATGGCCATCTGATCGAGAACTTTTACGTCTTGTGTGGAGTCAACCATCGAGCTGAATGAACCGGCTTTCTGTACATCATTAATTATCATCGCTTGCAAAGATGTACCAATGGTTCTTATTAGCTTGTTCATGAACGTTCTTGACAAGAGAGTTTTGAGTGATCCTCTGCCTTTCGCGTTTGGCTTTCCTTTTTGAATCTGGAGAAGTTTTCGTTTTTTACTCAGACTGGTAGCGGCTTTAACGTGCTCGTTAAGAACAACATCGTATTCTTTCATCAACAAAAACGGCTCTAGAAAATTACCGTGATTTTTGGAACGGTCATCAAGGCAATAAGCAGCTTCATCTGCACCACGGTATGGGATACCTTGTCTTCCAATAAATATTACGATATCAATCAATCTTTTGATAACTAAGCGCCTCTGATCAACTTCCAGCCTGTGCACATCTTCAGTGTTGTGTCGATAAGACTGGCAACGTTTTTGTTTCCTGTAGCCAGAATTGCAGCGGATGTGGCAGTATTGTGGGATTTTGAGTTTTCATGCCGATTCAGGTCACTGTATGTATGTTTGAGATTTTGTACATTGTAGCCGGTAATGAACACGCTTTCTTTTTCGTCAGTTCTCTGATGAGATCACGCCATGCATGTTGAACAGAAAACACTGTTGTTGGTTAAACAGTACGATACCCACGTTCGTCGAACTCTATCGTTATTAGGTAATGTCTGGTTATAAACCCTGTGATGGTCGAATGGTAAGGTGTGAATATCAGCAGATGGTTGAATTGGATGTTGATCGAGAAATGTGAGTTTTACTGCATCGTTGACGTCTTTTGATGGTCTGATGAAATGGGATAAATTTGAATATTGATTTTCGTGATCGCTGATCTCTTCATCGGTATCTGGCACTATATTAGAAATATCACAGACAATTTCTGACACGTCTTCTGTTTCTTTTTGTATTCCAGGTGTTGTGTCATTGCCAGTCTCATCTTGAAAAATAAAAGGCTTTGGTGACGAATTGTATATCTAATACACAGTGAGATGACCGATTGTACTCGCACTTCAAAAAATGTAAAACGAATCCAAACAAAATGGATTAACATTCATTTTATTGTTTGCATTCTATATAGTGAACAAACAACAGCTGCGCCGACGATACTGACGGATAGGCTTATCAATGATACATTTTCAGAACTGAATCAAACTATATCAAGATTTGAGACCCTCTCCTCCTACCACTGATACAACGGAAATGAAAAAGCTAGATGATAAATTATTACTAAAACATTTCAAGATGATCAGGTTGCGTTCAATTTTCATCCGTAATATAACTAGGAAAACGCCTTATATGCGTTGTGAGATGAGCTTAGAAGTATGGAAATGTAGAATTAAGAACATTTTGTCAGCTCAATGTACATATACAGGCCATGGATCACTTCAAAGGTTTAAAAACCGCGGCTGTCTGTTGGTATATAAACCTTGGTTTCCAAACAATTATACCAGTGCCTTCTTCATAGCCATCACAGATTTTAAACGTTTCAATTTATTGGTGACACTTGTTGCTCACATTTGATAGTTTCTTAATTGCTTTCCTAATTGCTTTCAGTGATGTGTAAAAAAGTACATTAAAAATGAATTTTCTTTGTTATTTCACATCCGATTGTTCCATAAATCGCTTGAAATAGGTATGACAGATCTTTCCACATTCAGTATGAATTTCAGAGTTTTTGAAAAGAAAAAAATCCAAGTATTTCTCCCCTGGCCTATTCTTATGGGGAATTTCCATACTTTGCATTTTTTTTTCCGGAAAAACCGTCCGACCGATTTTTCTGAAAAACGATCCCAACCCATTCTGGTTTAACACCAATTTGTAAAAAAAGTTTCGAGTTGGTTGAAACTTTTTCCTGACCTGTATGCCGCGTACAAAATTACACACACACAAAAAAAAAAGCCCAAATTTTTTCGGTATATGGAATGAAAATCTTCGCTACGCTCATCTAATAATAATAGGCACAATAGGCTAATAATATTCACACAAGAAATAGGAATCTTACAGATATATTAATTTCCGCTAAGCTACAAGAGCAGCCCGTCAGCAGAATATAGGCTACAATAAAATTAACACATACATTATTCAGGTGACTAATTGAGCACACAGATATATAATCATTGAATAATACAGGAAAATAAAAAATGAATATATAGGCATATATTTCTGACAAATCATTTCAAGAGAAGTTGGAGGGAAAACAAACACATTGAAGGAAATATCTATATAAAAAACGAACATAAATATTACGTTTAATTTAAAAATGTGATTCTACTACTTTGAATAACAGAGACGTGTGGGCGAGTGATAACACAGTGAACCGTCATTCGGGAGACCAGGGTTCGATTCCCGCTATGGTCGACCATGCTGACATGGATTCCAAGCTAATACACATTGATAAGTTTCGATTTGTTATAATTGTTTTATCGTGGCATGTAGATCTATCTAATCAGCAAATGTGCCGAGAAGAGTGCCTACCTGTATCTGGCGTAGCAGTGTCTTCGTCGTCAGTAACGCCACGATTAACTGAACCAACACTCCAACAGGTGGAACTAGCTTCAGCCCGAAAGATAGTTTCTGTTGTTCACTATCATTCCCGCACTTCAAAAGTTCTCTTCTGGCAGACTCTTTCCTTTTTGTTGCCCCGGATTTAAATATTCGGTGAGTGGGTTTAAAATCCGACATAATGATAGCAATGATCAGATTACATTAATGTAATGTAATTTCTAATTTGTAAAGATAATTATAATAACTGTAGTGGCCAGTGTAGGGTATTGTAATTGTGGAGTATAATTAATATGTGATGGTAAATAATGGAATGTTATGTAGAATTCAACAAAAGAAGAACAAAAACGCACCCGCACATGTAACTTTGACGATGAAAGTGAAACAATAGACAACGCATTCGAAGTCGATAGAGCAACTGGCAATTATACAAAGACCTCGACAAAAACAAAATACATTGTATAGCGATTTGATTTCCTTGCATAACCCCCGGGGGGCCCCCTACAACATTTCTATTAATTTCTATAACTCAGCAATCTTGGAAATGAGCGCAAAGTATCAAAGATAAAGATATTATATACGAAGTATAGTAATTGTATTGTTGCATTTTGTTTATTAATAACCGCAAAGGTTCGCAGAACATGAATGATCCAGGGGCCTCGTGCCAGCAAGCATCGAATATTGTAAATGAAATAACACAATTCACTTATCACCTTCAAACGCCAGTTGCCGACGCCGATCGAAACATGAGTGCAACATTGAGCATTCATTTCCTATGAAATATGATACAAAAACATTTCTCAGTCTTTGCTTACGTGAGTTTACAGATTAGAACAAAACACGTGCACCGTCCCACCACATTTCGCTATAGTTACAACCATGTCGTATACAGGCGAGCCCAGACATAGAAATCAATATTTTATTAGATTTTGCCATGTATTTTCTATATATTAAAATTTAAAATATTTGCCCAAGTCAAGCATTATTGCATATATTTATTGCATATATTATTATATATTTTGGGGGCCTCACTGGCCAGGGGCCTCGGCGGCATTCGCCGCCTAGCCGCCCTGGCCAGTCCGAGACTGGTTCTTAGTGTGAATGTGTGAGAAAAAGTGAGAACTATCTTCATTCGAGAAAATGTAAATACCAAATTCATATGTAAAATGTAGAACATACCGGCACATGTAGCGCAGTGGTTAACGCGCTCGCTTCATGTGATCCGGGATACGAGGGGAATTTCGGACCCGGTACGATCCATCTTTACAGGGTTTTTTCGTGGTTTCCCACTGTAGTCTAAATTAATGCCGGAATTAGTCCTACAATAAGTCGGCCACGACCGCTTGCTTCTCACTATCCTTCGCATTACCCAATAAACCGTCATTTCATCATCCCATCATATCATTAATCAACCATCCGACGTCAATGAATCTTCGCTATCATTACAGTCCGTCGTAAAAACCCAATATAAAAAAAATGTAGAACATAAGAAATCTTTTGGGCCAGGGCGCCTAGGCTGAAAATTGTTAACCGTCCCTATACGCCATACGGTAATAAAAGTGCAAACTGTGTTTGGTTACGAAAACACGACGGGATGTGACTCGCAAGCCTTGGCCCTTGAGGTGCATTCATGTACAGGATAAACCCTTTACATGGTGCCTGGGGCCCTATTCTCGAGTTCTGAACACATGCGTTTTGGTGCCACGTGACCACCATCGCGTACGCAAATCGTACGTTTTGAGTCAAACCCCATTCTCGAACACGAAAAGCAATCGAAAACAAACCCAAAAATCCTCTTCTCATCATCTCATTATCTCATTAATCATCCATCCGACGCCAATAGATATTCGCTATCATTACAGTGCTTCGTTAGAACCCAATATATATATATATATATATATTTATATATATATATATAAGAAAAATGCTTGTAAAATGCAGTCCCAGTAGATTAAACGATAGTTAGCGGATTAACAATTGTCATCACTCAATTGGTTACGTATGTACTTTTTGTGTTCTACTAATGGCTACTGTAACAGTTGAGTGAAAAATCGACTTTCCAAATATTGTCAAAAAATGTGGAACGCTTCACGATTTTGCGTGTCATCCTTGCGCAGGGGCCATGCTAATCTTCTCTGTATCGTTCCAATTTTAGTATATGTACCGCCGAAGCGAGTACATCAATAGTCGCGCCAAATGTTGTATATAATACTGCTTCAGTCAGTAATAGCACTTGTGGGTCGCATCACTTTTCATACTTATATTTGAATATCTTGATGTGTACTTTGAATAATAATAATAATATGTTTAGATAGAATAATAAATATTTGTTGCAATGAATGTTTTAATAATTCAATACAGTCACCAGGAAAATTGTAATGGTAGTTCGAAAACCCTTACACTGCACTATATTATGTAAATATAGTGGTTCGGTATAGTTTGAGAGATGATGAACATTCTGGGAATGATAATATCGTGCATGGGTAAGAAAAAGTGACAGCTATGTGACAATATGTGCAGAGGCGTAGCTAGGGTTTTCTGCGCCCGGGGAAAGAACTATCTTGGAACCCCCCCCCCCCCCCACAATTTACAGGGAAACCACTACGCAAGTCGCCTGCAACAGTAGACCGAAAGAGATATGCCTTAGTTCAAAAAGCCATAAAGAAAAGTTCGCGAAAAATAAGGGATTGTTAAAGGCACAAACATGGTTTGAACTATTCTATAACTATTAACTAAACGTACCTCATAATGTAAGCATCTGATTTTGGACACACAAGACACGCACCATCACTTCAAAGATGTACTTTCCGTGCTTTTGCAGCCGCAAACTGATCAATCACGTGATCAAAATTGGTTTTATCGAGGGTTTCCCTTTCCACACTTAAAACCGCGAGATCACTGAGGCGATCTTGGCCCATTCTCGCACGGAGATATGTTACAATTAGTTTTAGTTTGCTGAATGATCGTTCGCAACTCGCAATAGATGATGAAATTGTCAAAAGAATTTGAAGAGCGATGCGCAAATTTGGGAAAACGTCTTCACCCTAGGAAATTATGAAATTTAACAAGTCGAGAATTTGTCATGGTTGTTGTTTAGTATTCTTGCCTCTTTTTATGTAACATACTACAAAAATATCTGACTTGTGGAGTATTAGGATAATAAGGCTATTATTCATCTATACAGCCGAGTATACAGCTATAGCTTGTAACCTAGGGCCAGGGTTAATCTTGGCAAATTATGTATTCAATTCAGGCTAAATGCAGACAAAATGTATACGATAGAAATAAAAAATTGTACACGGTCAAACAAATGCATATAATTATTTAATAGATTTGGCGCCCGGGGACTCTTGCCCCCCCTGCCCCTCCTTGGTACGTCTCTGATTATGTGTTAAATATACATGTACATTTGTAAAATATAGAACATAACAAAAACTTATTAGCCAGCGCGCATAGGCTGAATATCAACCGTCCCTATACGGTAATAAAAGTGGAAACTTATTCTCAAAATGTGTTTGGTCATCACGAATGGTCACGAATAAAAATTGTCAAAAAATGTGGAACGCTTCACGATTTTGCGTGTCATCCTTGCGCAGGGGCCATGCTAATCTTCTCTGTATCGTTCCAATTTTAGTATATGTACCGCCGAAGCGAGTACATTAATAGGTGCCCCAAATGTTGTATATAATACTACAACAGTCAGTAATAGCACTTGTGGGTTGCATCACTTTTCATACTCACATTTGAATACGTTGATTTGTACCTTGAATGATAGGATGATGATGTATAGATAGAATAATGAATATTTATTCCAATGAATGTTTTAATAATTCAAGACAGTCGTCAGGAAAATGTCAATAATAGTTTGAAACCATTGAATTTCACAATTTCAAGAAGTGAAAGTGATCCCTGTTGGGTGGTGGTGCGCTCTCTCGCGGACTGATGGTACTATTTATCAAAATGCCGGTCGAACAGTACGTCGCTTTGCAGTTTCAGACGTTCATCGTTTAGTGTATGCGAGTTTGAGAGCAATGCGACATGGCGACGGTTGTGTTGTGTGCAGGTGGCCAATTACATAATAAATTAACGCGTTCATTAGAGAAAATATTAGAAGAAGCACATCTTAGTGGTGAACTAAAGTTAAGTGGAAGAAAACTAAAGGATTTTCCAAACACCGGAGGAAAGTACAACCTCAGTGACACTGTTATTGCAGGTAGGCTATTGCACATAAATACTGTGCATCTGGCATAGGCTAGGTTTCAGATTTGACAACAGCAGGCGGGGTTGGGCGATCAATCAACTTCTCTGTGCTGAAAATATTGTTTTTTGTGCTGTATATTATCTGTAATATCGTCCATTTTCCACACACCTTCTACTTCGCACCGATGTTTCCATTCTAGCGTAGTTCACCGACACTGTCATCTGAACAGCTAGCTGCACTGCAGTTAGAATAGGCTAGGCCCAAGGTCTATTTTGATACGTTTTCAGGCGATCATATTAGCAATATTACCGTCACCTGTCATTCTAGTAGATAACCGTTCAGGAATAGGGACTCTGTGGACTTTCAGTTGTTTTTCCAGAAGTAATAATAGACTACTGTATCCTAGGATATAGGCCTAATCTTTTTATTATTATCAGTTTGAAATTGATTGGAAGTTGAAATTCGATTTATGGTTGAACGCTGCCATTAATTTTGGAATAGCCCTAACGCTTCTCTGCAATGTAGCGGTATTCCGCACGATTCAACTTAACCCCAGGCTCCCTACATGCCTGCTGACTGCATTCTTAATTAGAATGTAGGCCTACAGTATGCATGCATGCATGGCAGAGTAAACTAGAGTACAAACTGTTACAAAAAACGTGGTTCAGTATTGTGTGACGGATGATTCATCGGTTGGCCAGAGAGCGTTCATAATCCCCATGTCTTCACACCCATGAAAGAATCTCAAAGCAGTCGAAGCCTGTGTGTACCGTCGGCCTGATAACACACTATGCCTAGTTGGATTAAAATTACGATAATAGGCCCAAGTTCCATTCGTACACCAAAACACTAGTAACAATAAGTAAACATTGTTAAGGTATTATTAATTGTTGAGTAGCCTACACGAGATAGGCCTATGCCATGTAAATGAAGTTATTATATTATGGGTCATTTCACGTAACTAGGGACATGATGAAAAAAAGCCAAAAAACTCAAAACGTGAATTTTTTTTCCTTTTTTGTCAGGGAAGTTTCAAGCTTTCATCACACTTGTAGAATATAGTTGGCACAATTATTTTTGACAACTAGGCAAACACAGAATGTGCGCAAGTGTGATGAGCGAGATATCTAGAAAGTAAAATTCAAAACTCTACACACCTTGATCATAATATAAAATGAACTTCATTTGATACCAACGAATCTAGGTAGCCGTGAATTAACAATGCAACATTTTTCTGTCATTATTTATATTTGTTCAATGAATAAAAAACATGTATTACATTATTTTCTTCGAAACGGCTGGTCCGAATAGCATACAATTTTTTTTAATGATGTGTATAATTTCCGTGTTTACATTTGTGGAAAATTTGAATTATATTGGAGAGATGTTATTTTTCATTTTTTTCTGCCCGGCCTAATCTTATGGGATTTTTAGAAACGTTTCTCTAAAATGGTTCAACCGATTTGACCCCAAAACTATAGGGTTCTGAGTTGGATAAGTTTGCGTTTATAAAAAAAAAGTGTCATGTCGATCGGTCAAACCCTGCGACCTGTGCAGTGCCCACAAACAAACAAAAACAGACAGACAAAGCTCCGTAAGAGTTGAGTGGAAATCTTCGTTCTAGAGATCATCTAATAATATGCAATTATACTCACTTTTACAATGATTCTGTCAAAATAAAGTAATGTTATTTCTAGTGTGGTGCGGTAGATACTTTTTTTGGAATACGCGAGTTACCAATACAAAAAATTGTAACATTAAAAATATATGATATTTTTTCCCAGTTAATTTCCCAAGCATTCCTGTCCTATTATCATAGAACTGCATAAAAATAAAAACTTCTGTAGTGACAGAGATTGAAAAGAAATTGGTATTACCGGTACAGTAGGCCTAATTACAGGAATATAGTGACGTCTTATTTGCGATACGCAAGTTACCGCACTTTATCTAATTAATTTCTGCGGAAGGAATTTTTTCTTATTTCTATTTTTGATTCCTAAATTACAAGTTAGTTCTGGCAGATTCAACTAATTTTTTCGGAAACATTAGCTTGAAATATTGAGACGGGAAGTATTTGTATTCAATAAAATTGTTCTAAATGATACTGAGTTACCGTGGAATGATCCTTATAGGCCGTAGTGGTGAAAATCTCGGATAAATTGTGTTTCATCGAAACGGGTGGTCGAGTGGTTAGCACGCTAAATCGTGATTCATGACACCGGGGTTCGATTCCCGCCTTGGTCGACCATCCTGGGGATTTTCGTGATTTCCCTCTGTGACCCAACCCATATATAGGCCTATATTCAATGTAGGCATCCATACGTAATAAATGAAGGAAGAATAATGGTACTTTTGTATGTCTTTTCCATTCCATAGTGAGTATAAATTTACGAAAAATAAATATGCCCTGAAAATATCCATTTTGTGAAAATTCTTGTAAATGCTCCCCAAATGATGAATTCCGGGAATTGACGCCTCACTAATCCCAGCCGTGATTGTCACATCGCTTGTTGAGGCAGGAAGCTCGTGACTCGAGGCAGGTGGAGGATTGGCACGCGCTCCAGCCGCCCTCCTCAGAGATCGCAGCTGTTCTCGGCTTGCGAATAGAAACATGTGTAGGGGCCTCAGTCTCGGTAGGGCAAGACGTTCCCGCAAGGAGGATTTCAACTTGAACATGGCAAGATACAAACAGGGGCGGACTGGGGATATATTCCGGCCCTGTCAAATCTTTTCAAACAGCCTTAGAGTACTGTTGTAGAGCATCAAGTAAACGGGGGTTGGCGGCATGCGTTTGACCTATCATTGAGGAATGGGGAGACGGTCGATTGGAAGTCGGAATCTTCTTTGTTGAAATTGTGGATACAAGTAGCGCATTGTATTTTTAAAATCATAAATGTATTCATCAACCCACTGCCTCACAGTCCTTATCGGAAGACTTGTGAAAGAAATTATTAACATACTAAATTATATTATTAATTATATTTTATGCGTTTTACTCTTAATTGTGAATGCTTTATCGTACGAATACCACTCGCATCATCGCATAATTTCTGAAGACCTGTAGTGTTGTGTTGCAAATATAAAATTATTTGTTTATTTCAATGAGTTCATATTTGCATAGACTATAAATGCTGGCCTCCGGCCGGCCCTAAGTGAGGCGGCCCACCGGGAAAATGTCCGGTTGCCAGATATCCCAGTCCGCCCCTGGATACAAAACTAACAGATACATCGTACAAGAGGCAGACTATGTTTGTAGGAACATTGTTTAGTAACTAGGTAAACGCCATAATATGCGTTGTTAGACGAGTGGATAGTAGGCCTAATAGTATCGGTAAAAATGGGTAAAAACTGCTTCGAGTGGTACCAATTTAGCACATTTTATGTTTTTTCTTCAATATGGCTGATCCTATCAAGCTGAAAATTTCCAGAAATGTGTATGAAAATGTAATTCAACTTCACGCAAAATTTCATTTTTCTGGGAAATGAAAATATTTTCTTTCTTTTTCCGCTGTGTTATTCTAATGGGTATTTTTTAAATTTCTAAAATTCATAAAAATGAAAGTTACCACCCGATAATGTCACAAAACTATACAGATCTAAGTTAGATGAGGAACCATATTGAAAAAAAAAATGAAGTTGATAGCTGTAGCCTTTTGACCTGTGGAGAACCGACAAAAAAACATAAAAACGAACACCAATTTTTTTTCAGTATGTCAAATTGAATCCTCTCTAAAGCTCGTCTAATAAAACGAATGATATGTTCAAAAGATTCAATAATATGGAAACCAGAGTTGAATTGGGAAATTAACATGGTTTGGATATGGCATCGAAAATACTCGCATAAGTAGGGCCGGTAACATTGAAGTAACAAATTATAATTATTTGAAGTTGAAGTTTTGTATAGTGCCCGAAATCGTCTTGATTTATTTATGTTTGAACAAAGACTCGGGACTCGGCTCGGACTCGCGTTTAGAAACCTGGACTCGAGTTTGAAAACTCTCGCACCCCTACTTATTTCCCAGCCATTTGCCAACAATACACCCTGGAACCGGATATTAGTTCGAACCTCGAGTTCTTCTTGTTCCTGTAACTTGACGATTAGACAGATCTATATTTAGTTGGCAGTCTGCTGAAATGTATACCCCACCCTCTCACCGCACCCTCCCCCAAGCCCCGCCCTCTGTCGCGACTATTTATACGTTCCTGCTTCACATTTCCAGCCGTGACTACTTGCTAACCTTACCAGCGGGCCAAGGTTACCGTACTGTACCGTTCACACAGACGGGCAGTCGAGTGGCTAGTACACTGAACCGAGGTCTGATTTCCGCCATAGTTGGTCGACCACCCTAACAGAGGTGCATTGTGATTCCCCCCACCCTTTTTATTAACGACGCACTGTAATAATAGCGAAGATCTATTGACGTCAGATGGATGATCAATGAGATGATGGGATTAAGGTTTCTAGGGCAGTGGGAAGGAAGCGGTCGTGGCCGACTTATTGTAGGAACCATCCTGGCATTAGCCTAGACTACAGAGGGTAGCCAAGGAAAAACCCTGTAAAGATGATCGGTGGCGGGGATCGAACCGGGTTCGAAATTCCCCTCGCTTCCCGGATAACTTGGAGCGAGCGCGTTAGCCACTGCGCTACATGTGCCCGTCAGTGATTCGCCCTTTGTCGGTAAAGTAAATACTGTGAATGTTCTCCAATAATAGCCCTCGTTCATCATTCACCGACGCCAATAGATCTCAGTTATTGTTCCAGTGTATCGATGCAGGCCTAGTAGTCGATGTCCGGGGCAGGAAGTTGAGATTTCTTCGTTTCCTGTTTGTGGTCTCTGCGATAAGGCCACGCTATTTAACGTGTTGCATCAGTTCCGCTCGATTAAAAATAGAAACACATTGCATTCTGTCCCCAAGATAGGAGACTAAGTTATTATGTCTGATAACTACAAACATATGGATCAAATGATGGCAAACGATATGCAATGTCACGAAACGTCCATAATGATGAATCTCTGAAATGTTCACTATTCTCGAGTCCAGAGTATAGTCGTAAGGGCCCATTCGCGAAGAAACTTGACCGTAAACTTGAGAACAAGTACAAATTGTTTGCCATACGTTTTTTTTTTTTTTTAATGGTGCTAAACGACCCCACCAACAGCTAGGTTATACGAGGGTACGAATGAGGTGGTGATAATGCAACGATGAAGTGGTGATAGATGAAAGGACGTTTACAAAAACCCATACCTTATGCGGTATTCGAACCCACGCCCAACGGTCACTTCAGTCTCTGAAGCGTGCCTCAGCTGCCTGAGCTAACGAGGGCACACGGTATTTCTTGTTAGGCCTACTGTTCACGGCAACATTAAACTTGTTACTCATACCACTCAGTAGCAGTAACGTATAGAAGTTTGCAGTTAGCCGCCCCGGTGGCTAAGTCAATTATCGCTAGCGGTAGTAACTGAAGTCACCGTTGGGCGTGGGTTCGAGTCCCGCATAAGGCATGGGTTTTTGTAAACGTCCTTTCACCTATCATCACTTCATCGTTTCATAATCATCCGCTCATTCGTACCCCCGTATAACCTAGCTGTTGGTGGGGTCGTTAAACAACATTAAAAAAAAAAAAAAAAAAAAAAAAAAGTTTGAAGTTTTGCCCTGCCTTATTTTTTTAATTCCCGCGTATACCTGACAGAGTTCGGAAATTCAATTTGTCGAAACCGAAATTGAATTTGTGAACATTTTTTCCTATATTATAATCGACGGGATAGCCAAATTTGCAGACTGGAAAAATATAGTTTTCTATCTGGAAAACCTTGAAAAGTCAGGGAATTTTGTAATGGAAGATTTTTAGACACTCTGTTTCAGTGTATCGGGAGGTACAGTTTACATGAATGAAATGAATGACAAGCTATAAGGGAGTCTGGATCCACGCAGGGCATTTGTTGTAATATGGTCATTTTTTAAGTGATTTTGCGATTCACAAGATTTTGAAGTCTATAAATTGAATTATTGTTGATATTTTCATTTTTTTAATTATTAATTGAACCATTATGGACATTTCCGGAGTTTTTCGCGTTTCACTCCAGCAAAGCCCCGCAGGGAAATATTTGAAATATGGTCATTTTTCAAGTGATTTTTGCGATTTCCAAGCAGTTGTGGAGTCGAGTACAATTGAATCACTATGGATATTTTCGAAGTTATTTTCGATATTTTAAACAATGTGGACATTTTCGAAGTTATTTTCACGATTTCTACCAGCAAAATATTTCATTGTGTGTTTATTTGTAGGTCGATTTGTAGGATAGCAAATGTCGATTGGTGAAGCGCCCCTCCTTGGACCCCTTAACGACGTCCCTGACTACGCCAACTCCCTGGAGCTTGTATTGCACCAGGAATGTGGCGGAGGTTGCACGCATGCAGGCTGTTGTCACGTGACTCGGATCAATATGTCGCAAGTCAGATGCAGTGCTAGTCGTGAGGGTGGTCAGGAGTAGAGGGTGCATGGAGGGTCGTCGTTAGAGGGTCCGAGCTGGGGACCAATAAGTTATCCTTATTTAAAAAATTAAATATATGTTGACCCACAAGTAACACACACAAGAAAATATTTTGCTGTGGGAAATCGCGAAAATGGCTTCGAAAATGTCCTCATTGATTCAATTATTAGACTCCAAAACTGCTTGTGAATCGCAAAACTCACAAGTTTACAAAATACCATTCTACAAAAAATTCGTTGCGTAGTTCCAGACCCCTTTTTTGCTTGCGGCTGGTGTCCAGCTGGGCGGTCATTTCATTTATTTAACCATTTATGTAACATTTATGTAAAAAATATGGTTCCTCATCTAACTTAGATCTGTATAGTTTTGTGGCATTATCGGGTGGTAACTTTCTTTTTTATGAATTTTAGAAATTTCAAAAATACCCAATATAATAACACAGCGGAAAAAAAAGAAAATATTTCTATTTTCCCAAAAAAATGAAATTTTACATGAAGTTGAATTACATTTTGATACACATTTCTGGAAATTTTCAGCTTGATTGGGTCAGCCATTTTGAATAAAAACATAAAATGTAGCAAATTGGTACGACTCGAAGCAGTTTTCACCCATACTATTACTATCTGCTCGTCTAACAACGCATATGTGGCGTTTTCCCAATATAGCTTCTTTAGCAAACAATATATAGGTACATCTAGATCGTTTGAAATGGTTTTCCCTTAAGCTTGTCGACCGTTGGCCTGGACTGTCATGGCTGACCAATCACGCACAATGTGGCTAGAGACCCGTGTATCCATGGAAGACGGTTCCGAGCGACCTAAGCCTTCACCTCTCTTCATTATACGAGTATATGATAACACCTGTGATGTGTCTCAGCTCACCACATCTAGGTGTATACGTATAGTCACGAGATCGGTAGGCTCGAGCCACCGCTCGCTAGTGGTGTGGGATAGGGGGACGGTCGCTCGGAACCTTCATCTCTCGTGGAGACAAGTTACACACGAGAGATGAAGGCTTGAACCACACGCTCGCTAGTGGTGTGGGATAGGGGGACGGTCGCTCGGAACCTTCATCTCTCGTGGATACAAGTTACACACGAGAGATGAAGGCTTGAACCACCCGCGCGCTAGTGGTGTGGGATAGGGGGGACGGTCGCTCGGAACCTTCATCTCGTGGATACAAGTTACACACGAGAGATGAAGGCTTGAACCACCCGCGCGCTAGTGGTGTGGGATAGGGGGGACGGTCGCTCGGAACCTTCATATCTCGTGGATTATTGTGCGTATCGTCTTGGTGAACATCGAATGATCTTGTGTTGCGATGAAAGTGTCATGAAATATTCAAGTTGCCACCCTTGTTAGCTCAGTCAGCTGAGGCACAGCTTCAGACACTGAAGCGAACCGTTGGGCGTGGGTTCGAATCCCGCATAAGGCATGGGTTTTTGTAAACGTCCTTCCACTTTCATCACTTCATAGATTCATAATCCCCTTCTCATTTGTACCCCCGTATAACCTAGCTGTTGGTGGGGTCGTTAAGCAAACAATAATCATCATTAATATTCAAGTTCCCTCCAAGATATTCTGCTGTAACACATTCTCAGCGCTGGTGGACTGTAATCACAGGCCTACTGTGGGGTGACCGCAGGCTCGAACATTTCATTCATGTATTATGGGCTTGCCGACGCACTGTACTGGCGACTAGGATCTATTGGCGTCGAGGAATGATGAGTGAGACGATAGGTTATTTTATCAAGTGTTTTTGGATAGTGGGGAGGAGTCGGTCGTGGCCTGTTTTAGAAAACAACCTCGGTATCAACCTGGACGACCGAGAGAAACCACGAAGTACCCATGTCAGGATGGTCAACCATGGCGGGAATCGCACCCCGGTCTCCTGAATGACGGTTCAGCATGCTAGCCGTCTCATTGATCGTTTGTTCTCTGTGGTATGATATGAAGAATACATCTCCATTGCCTACATATTAAGGCCTACTGTATTTCCGAACATATTGTTCTATTTCTCGGTAGCTCAGTCAACTGAGACAGCTTTAGAAGCTGTATCACCGTTGGGCGTGGGTTCGAGTCTCGCATAAGGCATGCGTTTTTTCAAACGTCTTTTCGTTTATCATAATTTCATAATTTTAACATCGCCTGCTCATTCGTACCCCCAAATAAGCTAGCTGTTGTTGGGGTCGTTACAGTACTGAACGGTTCTGGTCCCTGTGAACGTTTGAAGGTGAATTGAGTCGGCTCGAGGTGTGATAAGACAGCAGTGTTTTGTGCTGGAGCTCGTATATCTGGCAGCTTTCACCCGAGCAGTCTCTTGTTAGACAAGCTCCTGTGTACTGGGCTGGAAGTGTAGTAAAGGCCCATTCACAACCGAAATTAGGAGTCAACTTAGCATTAGCAGCAATATGTGTCTTATGACCTTCATTCATTCAGTTCACAATGCGACGCATTAGCCGTAACGATTTAGCAGTAAGCGTGAGGTTTGTAATTCTTACAGCTTGTCGTATAAGCACTGACCAATCAGATTCGAGTAACCGTTTGGCGCGCCACGAGCTTCTATCGTTTGGACAATGTCTAGCAGGCTGTGAACCTAGCTTGAACACTCCCCCCCCCCCCCCCCTTTGACTTGCCCTTTTGAAGTACATATGTGCAGCAAGCATGACTGTGACACAGCATTGGAAATTTAAATTGAACCCATGCTATTACAACTCAGTTAAGAGGGAGTGAAGCCGCCCCGGTGGCTAAGTCAATTATCGCTAGCGGTAGTAACTGACGTCACCGTTGGGTGTGGGTTCGAGTCCCGCATAAGGCATGGGTTTTTGTAAACTTCCTTTCACCTATCATCACTTCATCGTTTCATTATCACCCTCTCATTCGTACCCCCGTATAACCGGGGGTACGTTATACGGGGGTACGAGTACGTTATACGGGGGTACGAATGAGCGGGTGATAATGAAACGATGAAGAGATGATAGATGAAAGGACGTTTACAAAAACTCTTCGACTCGAACCCACACCCAACGGTGACTTCAGTTACTACCGCTAGCGATGTTAGCAAGCAACTGTTGTTGTGTATCGATAGTAAATGATGACGTCACTAAGTTTCGCTCGTGAATGGGCCTCGACACTGCGGGCTGTTGGTGATGCTTGGAACACCGAGACTTTCACTTGTATTACACTGATCAGGAGATAGCCAATAGTGTCCGTTTATACCGTGCGGTCAAATAGAATTACTGTTCTAACAAGTTATACAGAAGAAGAAGAAGAATATTGTACCGCCAGTGAGTGTTTCAACGAAAGCGTGCTGTTGGACATTCAGCCGATAGGCTAGGCTACTTGTCAAAGATTAAAATAGAAACAATATTCCATGTTCTATGTGTGAGTTGTTACCTTGGTGACGAGGCAAGAGAAACATTACCAAAACATTGCTTCTATTTCAATCTTCGACAAGTACCCGCTGAATGTTCAACAGTACGCTCTCATTTGAGAGAGAGAGAGAGAGAGAGAGGGAGGAGTGAAAGTGAAGGAGAGGAGGGGGGAGAGAGAGAAAGAGAGAGAAAGAGAGAGAGAGAGAGTGTTAGCGATGAGAGGTAGAGTGAGAGGATTAGTGAGTCAGTGAGAGGTAGAGTGAGAGAGAGAGAGAGAGAGAGAGAGAGAGAGAGAAAGAGAGAGTGTTAGCGATGAGAGTGAGAGTGAGAGGATTAGTGAGTCAGTGAGAGAGAGGGGGGGGGGGGAGAGTTACAAGCGTGTACTGGTTCAGAGCAAGCACATTGTGCATGCATGAGATTGGCCCCACGTGTGTGAGACGACTGCCTTGCTCTTGAAGGCTGTTGTTTATCTATGCTCTGCGTGTCGTATTCTTGCGAATCATGCATAATTCTGCTCCGTGTTGTTGCTGCTGTAAGCCCCTCGTAACACTCCTAGCCCCCCTCCCTCAATCAGCCCTTGTAGCAGAGGTGTAGCCATCGAGGAGCGATTAAGACAGAGGGGAAAACCCCACGCCAGGGGGATGTCAGTGCAGTGCTTCGCTAAACCATCACTTTGTGGGGGATTTTACAGGTATACATGATCATCACTTTCTGTGCTAGATTCAAAGTCAACAAACATGCAATCAACAATTCAATTCAAAAAAGTTTTATTCCAAAAATACTTACAATAATATAGAGACAAAATTACAGATACAATACTAGAGACAAAACTACAGATATAATTATAATATAATACTAAGTTCTTAATTAAATAGTATAATCTAGGTAAACTTATTTTTAAAGTGAAGGAATACTCACATAAGCAAAGCTTGTGTGTGGGTCAACAAGATGCAGACAATTTGTAGAAAATACCAATTTATAATAAAAATATGAAACGATACCAATTGTAGCTATGTCACAGTAACAACCGTTATTTTGTACATCAATGGTTACCTCACAGTTTACCGTTACATGCAAATAATACGTAACCTTACGTGAATCATTGACCAAAGATGAACTACCAAGTTAGCTCATCTTATGGCTGAACAATCCCCGTGCGCACCTCCATTCCCCTCCCTCACAGTCCAGCATACCTGGAGCGCTTTCCAGCGGCCTGCAGAGGTACTACAGGTCAGGGGTCAGAAGGGCAAGTAGTGGGGTCAGACACAGTCCAGCATACCCGGAGGGCTTTCCAGCGGTCTGCAGCTAGGTACTACAGGTCAGGGGTCAGAAGGGCAAGTAGTGGGGTCAGACACAGTCCAGCATACATGCAGCGCTTTCCAGCGGTCTGCAGAGGTACTACAGGTCAGGGGTTAGAAGGGCAAGTAGTGGGGTCAGTCTTATCTCAACTTTGCTTCAGTAGTGTATGTTTCGTTCTTGACGTGAATTCGTTATGGATCGACAGCAGTTTACAAGATACTTCTCGGGATGGGGTGTGGCGGTTTCAGTAGTATATAATAATAATAATAATTCTTCATTTCATGAAATCAAATAATTTTGACATTGAAATGTGATCTCTCTCCATAGTAATAAAAAGGAAAATAATTATCAGTTCAAGTAAACATGGTCAGTAAACATAATAGTAAAAACATTGGCAGTAGAAGCCTACATAATAATACATATTTGTATGCACAGTATAACAATTCATTATAGAGGTTAATCAGAAAGATCCTTTGTATGTGGCGAAGAACTTCATACATTCATCTGTAGAATAAAAAGCATTTGCCAGTAAAATTTCTCTGGATAGTCTGGAACTGGATAGTCATTACGATGGTATTATACGTCAGGTTGACCCTGGAAGGGTTTGGGTAGAACTGTGACGGGTGGACCAATAGCTAGCACACTGAACCGTCATTCAGAACGGGGTTTGAATCCCGCCATGATCGACCATCTTCACGTACGCTTTTCGAGGTTCCCATCTGTCGTTAAGGTTCATACTTCATCGACGCCAATAATTTATGAACGCCAATAGATCTTGGTCATCATTACAGTGCGTCGTTGTTCTCAATATAAATAAACAAAACAAATGTTGTATTGCGGGTATGTCTCCCTTAAGAGGGTGCAAAAAATAGAGAAATTCGCCTTCACTAATTTTTTATCAATGTTCAAAAACCAGTGTAATCGAAAGAAAAGTTAATTTCTCTTGGATATTTTATGCTCATCAATTTATATGACATTCTATTTCAGTGAATTCAATCAGTTTCAAGATAATTCGTCAATGAATCAAGATAAGATGTCATTAGATGAGCGTAGCGAAGATTTTCACTGAACTCTTACGGAACTTTGTCTGTGCGTTTTTTTTTTTTTTTTTTTTGTTTGTAAACACTGCACAGGTCGCAGGGTTTGACCGATCGACATGAAACTTTTTTTTATATGCAAACTTATCCGACTTAGAACTGTATAGTTTTGAGGTCTAATCGGTTGGACCATTTTTGAGAAACATCATTTAGAAGTTTCTAAAAACCCCATAAGATTTGGCTGAGCGGAAAAGAATGAAAAATAAAATCTCTTCAATATGATTCAAATTTTCCACAAATGTGAACACAAGAATAATATACATGAATAAAAATTTGGTTTGATATTCGGACCAGCCGTTTTGGAGAAAATAATATAATAAATGTTATTTTATTCATCGAAAAGATAGAAATATTAGTTGAAAAATGTTGCATTGTCGAAGTCACGGCTTTCTAGATTCATTGACATCGGATGAAGTTCATTTCAAATGATCAAGGTTTGTAGAGTTTTCGATTATACTTTATATAGACATCTCGCTCATCGTACAACGCACATCTTGCGTTTGCCTAGTATTAATTAAAGAGCATAAAATCATCTTGGAGATGTGAACATTTCATTCAGTTACGCTTGTGTTTGAACATAGAAATAAATGGTAAAGATAGCCTAAATGTTTCGATTTGTGTAAGCACCTTGCTCTGGTTATTTCCTGTCGACGTGCGTGCAGTCTTGTTGATCGTTCTCAGCTTGGTTTCCGGCCACTCAGCCGAAGAGGCCGTTAAGGGGTGGCGCGAGACACGAGGTGACACTAGACGACCGTGTGGGCGGTGTTTCCTAGAATTTTCAAGCTGACTAGTCTCATCTTGAGATGAGTTCCTCGAAGTTCCGACATGGCTGTAACCGGCTTACTAACTCTACTCCCGAAATTTTCATGAAAATTTTTCAAGTTGAAAATTTTCAAGAGCTTGAAAATTTTCAAATTTATTTTCAAGTTGATTGTTTTTGGTTCGTGTGTTGTTGCAGAAGAAGTTGGCATTTGAATTCACTCTTTGCAATGATTTGCTGAACCACCACATGCATTTGCAGTTTGCATTTAGGTACAAAATTGTCAAGGATAGGGAAAATATAGGCCTATATATATATATATATATATATATATATATATATATATATATAGATATATATATATATATATATATATATATATATATATAAATAATGTTGCTTAACGACCCCACCAACAGCTAGGTTATACGGGGGTACGAATGAGCGGATGATAATGACACGATGAAGTAATGATAGGTGAAAGGACGTTTACAAAAACCCATGCCTTATGCGGGACTCGAACCCACGCCCAATGGTGAGTTCAGTTACTACCGCTAGCGATAATTGACTTGGCCACCGGGGCGGCAAAATAAATTAAATGTAGGTTGGGCCAGTACTCCTTTGTAGTGTAATGTTTTCCCATTCGAAAAGTAAATGAGAAAAGATGCTGGAAATTTTCACTGATAATTTAAATAACTTACATTTACATTGAAAATTTAAATGATTTTGCATTGAAAATGTTCAATCAATTGAATGAAACCCAACGATTTTTTGAGAAAATCTTTTTTAAAAAATCATTAAAATGAATTCAGTGAATTCATTGTATTCCATATAGCCTGCAGGCTATTTGTTTTCACTGAATCTTAGATAGAGGCTTATCGGACCTTATAGTGATGTAACATTACATAAAAAGTTTGCTTAAGGGGGTTCGTGCACGAGGCTTAAAAAATAGAGAAATACACCGTCACTAATTGTTTTTCCATGTTGAAAAACCAGTGTAACTGAATGAAGTTCACATCTCCAAGATAATTGTATCATGGAGTTGTATGATTGTATGCTCTTTAATTAATATGACATTCTATGAATTCAATCAGTTTTAAGATAATACGTCAAAGAATAAAAAAGAATGTGATGAAATTCATTGACGTATTATCTGAAAACTGATTGAATTCACAAAAATAGAAAAATAGAATGTTATATTGATTATGGGATATATTGACCTTGGGAGATGTGGAATTTTCATTGTATCACACTGATTTTTGAAAATGGAAAAAAAATAGGAAAGATAAATTTCTCGATTTCACCCCCGTTTTCACCTAAAACTTCTAAAAATTCGTTTGTCGTATTGCCAAGATGGGTGAGCAAGTGGCTAGCATGCTGAACCGTCATTGAAGAGGCCGGGGTCAATCTCCCGCCGTGGTTGACCATCCTGACAGGTCGTTTGTGGTCTCGCGCGCACATTGTTCACGGTAACACCGGCAGATTGGTGTGGAGATTCTGTTTCATGCCTGGGGCTCGAACTCAGGCCAACTCATTATATCAACTCACAAATCAAACACTGAAACGAGTGGGCCAGTGGCTAGCATGCTGAACCGTCGTTCAGGAGTCAGAAACAACAACAACAAAAAGCTGTATACGTTTGATGATTGTGCGATATCAGCATAAGACTAAAGAGATACAATGACAGTTCACCCAACGTTAAATCAAGATTCATCCCCACTCCTTTGTCTCTACCCTCCCCACACCCCTTACCCTGTAGTACCGTCAGTCACCGCAAAGAGTGCTAGAAATCGTTTCGGCGATTTTGCTTCAATCGACGGTAAGACGGATGCTTGCATGGGTTGTGTGCCAAGTCTTCAACTCGACTGCTAGCAGCGCTCTAGGAAAGTGTAGCGATGAATGACGTTACTTCAGGCAGTAATGGAAGGTTTTGAATCTCGTGAAGTAACTCACGTGGGACGTTTCGAGTATCTCAATTTTTTTTTTTTTCTTTTAATGTTGCTCAACGACCTCACCAACAGCTATAGCTAGGTTATACGGGGGTACGAATGAGCGGGTGATAATGAAACGATGAAGTGATCATGGGTGAAAGAACGTTTACAAAAACCCATGCCTTATGCGGGACTCGAACCCACACCCAACGGTGACTTCAGTTACTACCGCTAGCGATAATTGACTTAGCCACCGGGGCGCCTAGTAAATTATATCAGTCATATAGTCGTACCGTTATGAAGGTGTCAAACATATGTGTTTCCCTCGTATTAGACTGTTGGTATCTTGAGAGTGGCCGCCATTGGTAGCTCAGTCACCTGAGGCACCGCTTCAGAAACTGAAGTCACCATAGGGCGTGGGTACGAGTCCCGCATAAGGCATGGGTTTTTGTAATCATCCTTTCACCGATCATCACTTCATCGATTCCTAATCACCTGCACATTCGTACCCCCGTATAACCTAGCTATTGGTGGGGTCGTTGAGCTAACAATAATGTCGGTAGTTATTAGCGATGTTTCTGCAGACCGCCAGTAGATGTGTGTTTTGTTAATCTGGCGACTTCCTGCCGCGTGACGTGCGACAATGGCGCTGTCGCCTGGCGATGACGTCACGCACGCCGACAATTGAAGCAATTGGCATGCATGTCAGGGGTCACCAAGTGACGGTCACCAACCGACAGCTTGCAACAGGCACCAGCGTAGGTTCCGGTTCCCGTAGGGGCACCAACACAAGAGCTGAACTCACTTATTTTTTTTTTTCAATAATATCGTAACTTAATACAAAATTATTGTTCCTCAATTAAGGCTAAGGATGAAAGGTACGATCGTTCGGACGGGGCACCACAAGGGCGATCGTACCACCCCTTCTCGCCCTTACCGCTTCAATTATCGACAAATTAACAGAAAAACATGACTTTTCTTAGAAGAAAATGCAGTACTGGTATAAACCTTCAAGTCAACATGAGCAAAGCCGCCCCGGTGGCTAAGTCAACTATCGCCAGCGGTAGAGACTGAAGTCACCGTTGGGCGTGGGTTCGAGTCCCGCATAACGCATGCGTTTTCTTAAACGTCCTTTCATCAATCATCTCTTCATCGTTTTATTATCATCCGCTCGTTCGTACCCCCGTATAGCCTAGCTGTTGTTTGTTTGTGGGTCATTAAGCAACATTGAAAAAAAACAGTATACAGTAATTTTAGAAAATAAACAGTACACGGTCGAGGGGGAGGGGTAGATGCGTTTCTATAGTATTCAGAAGAGTCAACAATAACATAGGCCCATTGTACGGTTTGTGTGGTCCAATATACAAAGTGAACCTCCTTCATAAGCCTGTGCTGGGGACATCGCTGGAATACTAAATACTGCTACTTTATTTATACGCTCATCTCCAGCTTATAGCACTGCGAGCTGTTTGCTAACCAACACCCGTGTCACGTGCCACAAGTCAGTGGGTGTACACTGGCGGGCGCAGAAAGTGGTCGATCAACGCACATTCAAATACACATAGCAACAACTTAGTTTTGTGGCATTATCAGGTGGTAACTTTTTTTATGAATATTTTTCAAAAAAATGAAATTTTGCGTGAAGTTGAATTACATTTTGATACACATTTCTAAAAAATTTCAGCTTGATCGGGTCAGCCATTTTGAAGAAAAAATATAAAATGTGCTAAATTGCTACCACTCGAAGCAGTTTTTACCCATTTTTACCCATACTATTACTATCCGCTCGTCTAACAACGCAAATATGGCGTTTTCCTAGTAGTTACTATTATGGGGAATTTTTGGGGGCACAGAGAAGTTATATGGTTAGGGTTAGTTGGGTCAAGTTTGTGTCGTCTCGACTGTTTCTCCCGCGTATTTTGCTCAGGTTTAGTTAATCAGATATTTGACTTCATATTACTATTCACAAGTTCAGTTGGGTACCGCTCTTGTGGACCACAGTATTGTGAGCCCCAATATTCTGCACCACAAGAATAAGATCGTTCAGTTATATGAATGTTATGAGAATAAAAAGGGATGGCTGACAGCCTACGTGAAGCATGGTGGGGGATGGAGGGGAAACAAGTTGGTATGCGTTCGAGTTACACCATCTATTACTTATCTATGGTTACACTGTCGGTAACGGTAATGACTCACTGCTGTTCTCGTGCAGGGGAAGGTGGCGGCCGCGTTATGACGCCGTCGTCCTCTGATCACGAGCCAACTGGGCTAATTCAGATGGAAGCACGAACATAATAAACCTATTTTCTGTCCTTCTCTACACTTGCATCAGATTTATACTCGGACAACATTATTGCTTCAAATATGAGAAATAATCGGGAGTTGAGCCAATATCCAGTATACCTGGTTCATATTCATAGTGGTTCCTCGATCACGACCCCACTAACAGATTGGTTATTTGGGGTTACGAATGAGATGCTGATTATGAATCTATATGAAACTATTTAGGAGTTGGCCAATTATCCAGTACCGTGGGTATAATTCCTGACGACCCCCCCCCCCCCCCCCAAACATATAGCTTATTGGTGGGTACGAATGAGATGGGATAATGAAACGATGAAGTGATGATAAGAGAAAGGACGTAAACAGGAACCCATGACTAACGCGGGACTCGAACCCACGCCCAACGGTGACTTCAGTTTCTGAAGCGATGCCACAGCTGACTGAGCTATAATGAAAGAATGTTTGGGTGTTCCGGCGCGTCGACATCTAGGTCATTGTGCGCCAATCACACGCTGTATAACCCAGCACGTGATCTCGCTTATCACCAAGGATTGTTATGCAAATGCGTGTTGCTGATTATGATTGATAGCACAACCAGACCGGCACATGCAGCTCAGTTGCTAACGCGCTCGCTTCGTGTGATCCGGGAGGCGAGGGGCATATCGGGTCTCGGCTCGATCCGCTTACCGTCCATCTTTACAGGGGTGTATCGTGGTTCCCCTCTATAGTCTATGTCCAGGCTAATGCCGGGATGGTTCTTACATTATATAGGCCACGACTGCTTCCTTCCCACTATACTTCCCATCACCTACGGAAGCTTCATCTGCCCTCGGTAGCTCAGTCAGCTGAGACACGCTTCAGAAAGTAAAGTCACCGTTGAGCGTGGGTTCGAGTCCCGCATAAGGCATGGGTTGTTGTAAACTTCCTTTCACCTTAGACCACTTCATAGTTGTATTATCACCACCTCATTCGTACCCCCGTATAACCTAGCTGTTGGTGGACAGTAATCATCATCATTAGTTGTTGGTTGTCATCGCAGTGCGTCTAACGACCACGCTAGGGGGTGGCATTAGAAGCCATTAGCACACAAAGGGAGGTACGACAATGCAGCTAGCTCAGTGACAATAGGCACGCCTGATGACTTGATCTGTCAACTTGTCTTATTCCCTTTCTTACACATGTCATGATAGTCGATGTAGCCAAATGTCAGGCTTGGCGAGATCGCTTTTGTGTGGTATCATTAGACGAGCTTTAGCGAGGATTCAATTTTTTCGAAGAAAAAAAATTGGTGTTCGTTTTATGTTTTTTTCTTTTTTTTTGTCGATTCTCCACGGGTCAAAGGGCTACAGCTACTTTTATTCAATATGGTTCCTCATCTAACTTAGATCTGTATAGTTTTGTGGCATTATGGGGTGGTAACTTTTTTTTATGAATTTTAGAAATTTCAAAATTACCCATCAGAATAACATAGACTAGTTATCGTAAAAAAAAGAAAATATTTTTATTTTCCAAAAAAATGAAATTCTGCATGAAGTTGAATTACATTTTGATACACATTTCTGAAAATTTTCATCTTGATCGGTTCAGCCATTTTGAAGAAAAAACATAAAATGTGCTAAATTGGTACCACTCGAAGCAGTTTTTACCCATTTTTACTCATACTAAGTTATTACTATTCGCTCGTCTAACAACGCATGTATGGCGTTTTCCTAGTATGTAATAACAGAGGTGGGAAGATCAGTTGTATGTAGGCCTAACAGTAACACTCACTATTTTAGACATCGATATTCATCTCACCGCGTACCGTTACCCACAATTAACACGTAACATAATGTGAATGTTTATTATGGATGGTGAGTACTCTAGAAGATACTCCTCTGCTCGGTGTGAAGCAGTAAAATGTACATACGGCAAGCCATTGTGATCGTTTATACGTTACGTTGGCACTGAAAGTGTCTGTCTCGCATCCCCCCATGCATGTGAGAAATGATGACATTCCTGCGTGGGCGGAGAAATCAATACAAGTACCCTACACGTCCGTCCGCAAGACACTCGCTCGTTGCTGCCGCATTGCTCAAGCCTATATGGGGGTACGAACCATAAACTGATAGTTTCCGGTGATTATTGTTTGCGTAAGTTCGTAACGACCCCATCAACAGCTATGCTATTTGAGGGTACGAGTGAGCAGGTGATGATGAAAGGAGTGATGACAATTGAAAATACATTTTATTCTTTCATTACTCATCATTCCGTAGTTTTATTATTACCTATCCGTGCGTACCCTCAAATAACCTGGCTATTGGTGAGGTCGTTAATCGAACAATAATTATCGAGTGGTAAGTTTTCTTCTTCTTGCCACCCTCGTCTTGGCTCCTGGACGACGTCGCAACGACGAGGGCGTCGCTAATTGACGTCGATTAGAGGAACACGCCGGCTAGTAAGCTGAAGGGCAGAGAGAGAGAGAGAGAGAGAGAGAGAGAGAGAGAGAGAGAGAGAGAGAGAGGAAGGGAAAGGGCACGCTGGTATTGATTTGTCGCCACCTTGCCCTTGGTTAGGTCGCCGGCCGGCCTGCTTGAGCACGTGCAGGCAGCTCCACGTCACACACGTGTACTGCTCACATACCCCGGCACAGGGGAGAGAATATTCGTCTGAAAGTCGCTTGAACTGTTTAGATACTACTAGGAAAACGCCACATATGCGTTGTTAGACGAGCGGATAGTAATAGTATGGGTGAAAATGGGTAGAAAATGCTTCGAGTGGTACCAATTTTGCACATTTTATGTTTTTTCTTCAAAATGGCTGACCCGATCAAGCTGAAAATTTCCAGAAATGTGTATCAAAATGTAATTTAACTTCACGCAAAATTTCATTATTTTGGATTTTTTTTTGTTTCCTCTGTGTTATTCTATGGGTGTTTTTGAAATTTCTAAAATTCATAAAAAAAAGTTACCCCCCGATAATGCCACAAAACTATACAGATCTAAGTTAGATGAGGAACCATATTGAAAAAAAGTTTGAAGTTGATAGCTGTAGCCATTTGACCTGTGGAGAATCGACAAAATACATGGAAAAACAAACAAAAACGAACACCAATTTTTTCCAGTATGTCAAATTGAATCCTCTCTAAAGCTCGTCTAATTAACTTTTATATTGTCGACAAGTGTAACATTTTTACTGACTGTTTCAAGATTTTGTTCGATGTCAATCTAGGCCTATTATTGATGAAATGAATAAACTTACAATGAGAGGGTTCTGAATCTCGTGAAGTAACTTCCGTGGGACGTCTTGAGTATCGCTTCAGTCCCGGATAGCAGGCCTTGTCTGCACAAGGACTTGTTGAGCTCGGCGTGGTCCTTACCTGAATATGCAGCTGATAAGAGGCCGTGATGACGTCACATCAAGCTTATTGCTGCCATTTCCTGCAAAATACAGGCACACACCTAGATCAATATGGCTGTTTCATAGCAAACACCATTTATAGCTCCGAAATGATTGGTTTCGATTCTTTTCTGAGATTCTATTTTTCCCACATCGTAGGGCCTATAAACACTAAACAGGCCTATTATAGGCAATATGTTGCATAACGGCGTGCTGTGAGCATCTGGGTGTCGGTTTGTCTGATTGCCCTTAAAATGCCCCCCCTCTCTCTCTTTCTCTCTCTCTCTCACCCTCTCTCTCACTCTCTCACTCTCTCTCTCTCTTTCTCACTCTCTCTCTCTCTTTCTCTCTCCCTTTCTCTCTCTCTCTCTCTCTCTCTCTCTCTCTCTCTCTCTCTCTCTCTCTCTCTTTCCCTCTCTCCAAGAGAGCGCCGCCTGTACAGTAAGAGTGTCTTATCAAAGCAGTGCATTATGCGTTGTTTGCTCTCATCGTGCCTGCACCACGGACAGCGAGAGAGAGAGAGAGAGAGAGAGAGAGAGAGAGAGAGAGAGAGAGAGAGAGAGAGAGAGAGAGAGAGAGAGAGAGGGGAGGGCGCGGGGAGTGGTTTGATTTGATCGTAATGTTAGACTACAGTAACCGAACGGTTTGTATAGGCTACTAATGAACGTTTTTGAAATGTTGAAAAGTAAGCATATCTTTTGATTTCTGAAGTCTGGAATAAACCAGCCAACCTTCTCCGTTAGTCAACCGTACGTCCGTCACACCAACTAAATACTGGATAGTCGATCGCCCCAGTGCTTGAGCTGTCGGGTAAACAGCCGTGACGTAGTCTGCACAACGAGTACACACTGCTGTGACCTTGGAGTGACGAGCCCTTGTAGCCTGGGAACCTACATGCATGGCGAAACAAGGGGAGCCAAACACCGACACGAAGGCCATGCAAGTGGGCTCCGTAGCTCAGTCGGCTGAGCCACCGCTTTGACGTGGCTTTCGAGCTCATCAAACATCCGTTCACTTATCGTTACTTCGTAGATTCATCGTCACCTGCTCATTCGTACCCTCATATAACCTAGTTGTCATCAATTACCAACTTGAGAAGGAAATGTCGAAATAGTGATGGTGAATGAATATACTTTTTGAAAATCGTATTTTTCCGTCTACATACCAAATCCTCGAAAAAAAAACATCTCAGAAAACCCAAATGTTCGATCTGTCTGAGCTATAGATGGGTTTTCTAAGATTTAGTCAGTCTTGTAATCATGCAAAGACTCCAAAACAGGGGTATATGATGAGGGTAATTCTTAGAGTTAATAAATATACTAGAATTAATGATATGTTGAATGTACTAAATTTTATGAGTTTAACACAAAGGTAAAGGGAATTCTGCCTGAGTATCTTGAGGAAAGAGTAGTACAGAGACATGAAGTACATGCACATAGAACAAGAAATTGTCACAAAACGTATTATGAATTTAAAGAGAATATGAGAAATAGTGATACAGTGCTACATAATGGTATGAAAATGCATGAAAATCTACCAGTAACTGTACAAAATACTCGAGACATCAAGGAATTTAAGAGAGAATGTAGTAAATATAGTAACACATGTAAATAGATTTGATAAACATAATGACCTTTCAGGATACTCTTGATTAGATTAAGTTAGAATAAAACTGTATGTATTATGTATTTTTTATTATGTCATTATTATTATCATGTACTGTACTGACAGATAGCTATTTATGCTAAATAAAGACATTATTATCATGTACCATATATGTCAACAGGTGCAGTATATGCTGCAACCAATCATCTTGCGAAACGATAACGACACGCCCATTGTGTACATGTCTTAAAGACCTCGCACAACTAATCACAGTGGAGGAGAATGTTTTAGGGGAAAATTTGCCAGGCTTCTTTCAAACTTGTTCTATATTGTTCTAACCTAACCGCAACAGAAAGCTAGCATGGCAAATTGCCCCTGACAGATATACTCAATGGAGCCTCCTTATAACCACGCAGGCAGTAAGGTATTCTATGACAGCTGTTCGCAATGATTGTCGAACAAATGGGTTATCTGAGATTTGGGTTTTCCAAGATTTGGGTTTTCGAGGATTTGGTCAGTCGAGTAAACGAAGTGTCGGACAAATGGGTTTGCTAAGATACGAGTTTTCTAGGATTTGATGCGCTGCATTTTTTGCCACCTCAGAAGAAGGTTGTTAAACGATTGGGAACAGGCACTAAACGTGTGAGAGTCCTTTCTAACAAAAATAATTGTAAATTAGTGTGAAGAAATCATGGATAGGCCTACTCGTATTCATGGATCATGGATACTGGTACTCGTACCGTGTGTCATGGACGAAGAATGCATTTCGTGAACTAGGTTTTCGTATTTCGAACTTTTATCAAAATTGACATACAAATGTCGAATTTCGTGTTGATGTAACTTGAATATAACCATGCCAGGTCTCTGTGTAGCTGGACTTGGGTATGTCGTGACCCTTGAAAGGTGTTGTTGTTGTTGTTGTTGTTGTTGTTGCTGCTGCTGTTGTTGTTGTTGCGAGTACCGTAATCTAAATTGACGAAAGATTACCTGATCTAACTGACATGATCTAAGCCTAAAACTAACATCATTTACTATAGATTATCATTTATACTATTAAATAGCCGCCCCGGTGGCTCAAGTCAATTATCGCTAGCGGTAGTAACTGAAGTCACCGTTGGGCGTGCGTTCAGGTCCCGCATAAGGCATGGGTTTTTGTAAACGTCCTTTCACCTATCATCACTTCATCGTTTCATTATCACCCGCTCATTCGTACTCCCGTATAACCTAGCTAGCTGTTGGTTTAAAAAAAACTATTATATAACAGCAAAGATAACAGTGACCAACAAGCAGGGCTGATTGTGAATGGCCACTAGACTAGTTGATATAACCCTTCTCTATGATATAACTGAGGGTGGATTGCAAGAACGAAGTTTAAACCCCGTCCTACTTTAAACGCCGTCTAAGTACAAAATAGCATTGCAGAGGCAATGCTATTTTGTACTTGGACGGCGTCTAAAGTAGGCCGGAGTTAAACTTCGTTCTTGCAATCCACCCTGAGTATTTGCGTGAGTAATGAGTGTTCAAGGTCAGTGGTCGCCAACTCCTCGACCGCATCGTCTTCTGGTCTGTTTACAACAGGTCTTGACCAGTTACTATGGTTACTGAACTGGTACCAAGGCTGCGACTACAAGCCGTTCTCACGAGTAGTGTTTACGTCAGACGTCTGACACAAGCGGCCATGTGTGCAGGGCGGCACATTCTCAAGGGGCAGCACATTTTTAATCGTATAAATCGTATAAATCGTAAATATATATAAAAAAAACGTATATTTTCATTTATGCCTAATATACATTTACGTTTTGAGATGCCAACTTCGAATTTGAAAAATAAAATCTCTCTAAAATAATGGAATTCTCATTGAAAGTAAACACGCACTTGAATGATATCTACACATTATTACAAAGTTGTGAAAAAAATACAAATTTTCAACAATACCTTGAATAAAATCAGAGAAGCAATATCCTGACCAAAACGATATCAGAAAACATTCAGTAATAGCCCAACACGATAATTATAAATGTGCTTCTAAATAAAAACCTAGTGCTCGTCTGAATTCGTGTATTGTGCTATTCTGAATTAATTATTATACTTGAGGAGGGGTAATGGGGCGGGGGGGATAAAGTTCTGATGTCAAACAATGTCTTGAAATGGCCCTGCATATGTGTAGTTCAGCTCTTGTTCAGTAAGCCTATGTGAGGTCGGCTCACTTGGCTCGGTATACAATAGGATTCCTGTTAAAAGGAGCAAATTACCATCCCCTAGTCTCCATAGGGTTAAAGTTACGGCCAGGTTGATTTCACAGTTATAATTGTTCGTTTATTTTTTAGTGGTGCTTAACGACCCCAGCAACAGCTAGGTTGTATGGGGGTCATAAAACTTGAACTATTCAAGATACAAAATCGAGAAATGCATCACAAAATTGAGACAACATTTGTCTAAGATGCTAATGAGTCAAATTTTATACTAAAAGAGGTGAAAAGATCACTTGTATGTAACAGTAACATTCGATATTTTTGCATTCAATTCTCCCCTACAGCGTACCGTTACATATAGGCATAAATAACACGCAACATGATTGTGACAGGTTTATTATGGATCGACATTATTTTATAAGATACTTCTCTGACTGGTGTGAAGCAGTTACACTACAATATATTCAGAGCGAAACTCACTGCGATCGATCGTTGATATATTATGTTGACACTGAGAATGTTACACTGTGGGTAGGTCCCCTTTAAATTGCCCACATGTGAGTTGATTTAGGTGGCCTACTGACAAGTCACGCCTGTTTCTAGTCATCTATTGGATAATGGATCAGTCGTTTTTTTTTTCATTTATTTTTTATATTGAGTTTAACGACGTATTGTTATGATAGCGCAGATCTAATGGCTTTGGATGGATGATTAATGAGATGATGAGATGAAGGTTCTTGGGTAATGGGAAGGATAGTGGGAAGGAAGCGGTCATAGCCAACTTATTGTAGGAACCATCCCGGCATTAGCCTAGACTACAGAGGGAAACCATGAAAAACCCCTGTAACGATAGTCGGCGTTGAGGATCGAACTAGGTTCGAAATTCCCCTCCCGGATCACATGAAGCGAGCGCGTTAACCACTGCGCTGCATGTGCCGGTGAGATCCGTCGCCCCGGCTTTCCTTCAAGCGCTCACTCGACTATGAAACAACTGATAATAATATCATGTTTTCTGTTCCTGTTACAGATTTGTCTAAGAATCGTTTTGGCGAGCTTCCCGTTGAAGTGACGGACTTCTTCTCTCTAGAGTCGCTCCAGCTTTACCACAACGCGATCCGGTCGATCCCCGACTCGGTGGTCTACCTGCAGTCGCTCACATACCTGGACTTGAGGTGAGGCTTGGAGGTAGCCGGATAAAAGACCGCGGCCAATAATCTCGTGGCAATAATCTCGTGGCAATAATCTCCTGGCAATAATCTCGTGGCAATAATCTCGTGGCAATAATAACGTGACAATAATCTCGTGGCAATAATAACGTGGCAATAATATCGTGGCAATAATAACGTGGCAATAATCTCGTGGCAATAATAACGTGGCAATAATAACGTGACAATAATCTCGTGGCAATAATCTCGTGGCAATAATATCGTGGCAATAATCTCGTGGCAATAATCTCGTGGCAATAATCTCGTGGCAATAATAACGTGGCAATAATAACGTGACAGTAATCTCGTGGCAATAATAACGTGGCAATAATCTCGTGGCAATAATAACGTGGCAATAATCTCGTGGCAATAATAACGTGACAATAATCTCGTGGCAGTAATCTCGTGGCAATAATATCGTGGCAATAATATCGTGGCAATAATAACGTGGCAATAATAACGTGACAATAATCTCGTGGCAATAATAACGTGGCAATAATCTCGTGGCAATAATCTCGTGGCAATAATAACGTGACAATAATCTCGTGGCAATAATAACGTGACAATAATAGCGTGGCAATAATATCGTGGCAATAATATCGAGTGGGGTAAAATGATCGCGCAGACATTAGGTCACGAAGACAAAAATATGCCAAATGACCAAATGAGCGCGGTCAAAAAGACCGTGGAGGAAATAAAATCGCTACAAAAAGATCGCAGGTACCAAGTGATCGCGGACAAAAAATCAAGGTTATTTGGTCGCGGCGATCATATAGTCGTCGTGATCATTTGTCCGCTGTTATTTTTACCGTGGTCATTTTGTCCGCGAAAATTTGGTCTCCGCGATATTATGTACCCACGATGTTATGTGTCTTGGGTATTTTTGCCGCGATCTTATTGAGTCGGTCATATTACCGTGAGCCGCTTGTTAACTCGTCTGGACGTACGCTTCGGAGCTGACAGGTGTTGTTGCCTGCGCTGACGGAGCAACAGAAGAATTATAATAGTAGAAAACTATAAAACTATAATCGTCATCAAGGATTGTAGATTAGACCTAATATATTCTGAATATACATATTAAAAGTGAAAATCTAAGCAAATCTTTTTTTTTCATTATAAAAAAATCTTTCATTTCAAATCTATCAATTCTTTCATTTTTATCTGTTTATATCGTAAAAGAGGTTACTATCGATTGCATCTAGTCTTGGACAGAAATCACGCTTTCAAACATGTATAGCCGTATCTTGGCTGCGAATGAGTGGCATTTCACAATGAACAAGTAATTTGCATAGATTTTCATTTTAAATACGTTTATTTAGAACAATTTATTGTGAATTCCTCGGTTATAATTTCATTTTTTTCTACTGTGATCATTCAATGTCTCTTGCTCCCTCAGTGCAGATAACAACAACTGTCAGCTCTGACGCCCTGGTGGATGCGAAGCGAGTAGCGGGGAAAAGCGTGGACTCGACTCTAACTGACTGTGACTTGAGGCTAGAACTGATATGTTGTATTGCGTTCACTTCAAGCGCTGGTCATCTGAATAGATAGACTGCTCACATGAAAAATCAGAAACACATTTTCTAGTGACGCTATATTTCTAGATGAGCCTGAAGAGCATATACTGGAATAAAGTCGACTCACTTGTGTGACATGGGTTTGGGTGTCCAACCTTACTTGAACCCTAACCGCATTTCACAACCATCCACTCATAAGTACCCTGAAGCCCGTGTCACACGACCGAGCCGACTTTATTCCGGTATTCGCTCTTCAGCGTCCACAGATGAGCATTGCAAAGATTTCCATTTCACTTTCTAGAAGAGAAACAGTGTTCATTATCATTATGTATATATTTTTTTTTTAAATGTAGAATTGTGTGTTTGTGTAATAAATGAGTGATGTTTTTTAAAAATTGCACACAATGATATCCTTTTGTAGTTTTTCGAATACTCAGTATTATTCAATATACTCAATATCGATATTATGTGATTTTGCTCTGAAACATAGGCCCGGCTCGTGATGTTTTTGCGCCCTGGGCGACATATGAGTAGATTTTATAAATTCGAGGGCGAAGCTTGAGACGATACGCGATCCTAGTTTGCCGATCGCGATGGTGATGGAAGGGGGCAGGGGATATTATTGCAAAAGAAAATGTCTTACACGAACAGTGGTGCAAAGGCCCGTTGATGCGAAGCCGGTGACCCGCGGGGGGCAAGGGGGGAAGGCCCCCTTCTGGCCCCGCAGGGATTTAAAAAAAATAACACCTTTTTTAATATGGTTTAACGTGTTTCAGATGAGATTTAGATGTCCAAATTAATTTTTTAATAGAACTAGAGATGTCTAACTGATATTTGCTAATCACATGTAGCTGGCCCTACTGTTCCTACAGAGTCCCATTCCCCGGGCAAGGACTCAATTGTGAGCCCCCAAACTAGGTGTGCATAGTGAAAGTGAATGCAAGTGAAGAAGGTATGAAGCCCCGCAGGGAAATTTTTGAAATGTTTTTTTTTTTATATACGACTCTACGTGTTTCGAGAACTACACGAAATTTCCGGAAGTCATGGATTCTTTAGTGTGAACGCAATGTGGAAAACGTCCTGGATAGCGCTAGTTCGCGCTAAGCAACTATAATCTTCTATTGATGTGGAGAGATTATTCAAATCGATAGTCGTATTTAATTCATATATAATTCAAGAACGTATTTTGCCATTAAAGCGCCAGTATATTTTTGCGCCCCTGGAAATGTTGCGCCCTGGGCAGCCGCCCGGGTCGCCCAGCCCACGGGCCGGCCCTGCTGAAACATTACCTGATCTATGGCGGTATGACACCAATGTCCAGATAAAGTCTCAAGGCCAATTGATTACCTTGACCTTGCATGTTACGCTCGGTAAATAACCAACCCCAATTCTGTTATTGGTCATTGCTACGATCATGTAGCAAGATATGGTAACCACTCTGGCAATATTACTAAATATAATTTATTATTTATAGCTCTTGCCTCCCAGTCCATTGCTGGTCATTAATAACTAATCATACTATATTTTAGTAATCATTAGTTAATCCATTAGGGAAATTAGAAAACACCCAAACAACCATCGTGTAAACTAACATGGTGTGAAATACAGCACCAGTAATGAATAATTCAGTAACAGTTGGTGGCCCCTCCCCCTCCCCCTCCACCCGCCACGTCTACTCATCATATGAGATCGACCTGTGCAGGAGTTCAGCACACGGGAGGGATGAAAGACGTGGAAATAGTTCAAAGCTTTGCCACTAAGTGTCTCATTTACGGAGTAGCGTTGCTATGATGAAGTTATATGGCAGACATAACACCCCCCTCGGTAGCAATTATTGCAGCACATTGGTTAGCACGGCTGACTCCCGTGCAAGCTGCCACGGTTTGCATCCCCCGGCCCCAGGTATCATATTTTATACTTTTACTAGCAGACTCGGCAAACGTTGTTCTGCCATCGAAGTGATTTGTAGTGAATGTTGGAGGTGCCAGAAGGCGGATGGTGCGGTATCTAGCGTGTAGCTGCGCAAATGTCGCCGCTCAGCAACATTGAGTAACGCCGTCAATGTCATTGAACAACGCCATTACTGGTGTTGTCCTTGAAGTGCCAAGCCTTTGGATATTGCTCATAGGAGAAAGCTTGGCGGAAGATCTCGTATACTTTAGGACCTTCTACCACCCCTATCGAATGTGCGTGAGGAATTCCACTACCGGTACACTCTGTCGAGCAGTTTCAGAGGAGTTCATCCTCTAACATGTGACACAAGCTTTTTATATATAAGATAAATTGGTGTCTCGAGTACAGGGTTATGAGTCAGGTCATTTTTGTTTTTCTCAAAGTTTTTTCAAAACGATCAGAACGAAATTAACTAGATTGAAGTACCTCTACCAGTACTCGCATCTATTTTGTCGGTAACTGGTGTTGGGTGCACGCTAGCAGCAACAATTATAATTATTTCAAGCTCTTCCATCCATCTCGTGCGTGAGACTCCCTGTGCATCGGCTAGTCTTGTAGTGGTGTGCGTTGTTTCAGCCAAAGTCTCGAGGCAATTGCCGATTGGTCATTTTTTGTCCTTGCATGTTCCTCTCGGTGAAAACAACAGTGCTCCATAGTGGGGCATATTGACGTTGATGTGTATGTAGGCCTACACCGTCTTTTCAGAACTTTTTTTTTTTTTTCAATGTTGCTTAGCGAACCCACCAACAGCTAGGTTGTACGGGGGTACGAATGAGCGGGTGATAATGAAACGATGAAGTGATGATAGATGAAAGGACATTTACAAAAACCTTGCTCACTGCTCAAGCTAAGAATATGCTGAAATTAGCTTCTAATAATTGTGTACATCATTTATATCTCAGAAACTTTGTTACCGCCTGGGTGGCACCTATCAACTATAGCTATACTCAGCTATATCAACTATATCGACTAGAACTAATCAATTATTGCTAGCGGTAGAATCTGAAATCACCGTTGGGCGTGGGTTCGAGTCCCGCATAAGGCGTGAGTTTTTGTAAACGTCCTTACACCCATCATCACTTCATAGTTTCATTATCACCCACTCATTCTTACTCCCGTATACCTAGCTCTATGAACTTAGCTCTATGTTGGTGGGGTAATTGAGCTACATTGAAAAATGATATATTGTCCAAAGATTTTTTAATGCTAAATTATTGCTAATTTTAAATTTGACTGATGTTATAAAATGCTATTTTTGAAATAGCTAATGGTAAAAAACAATATTATCAAAGCTACATTCATAGAGACACGGCATTTCCAGCGGCTGGCAATCTTGACGGGCTGAGCACGACGTCTAAAGATTCGTACCGTTCATCCAACCACGGCAACCGGTGGATTCTCATTGGTTGACGGAGGAGTGTTGGTATAGGGCCTACAACTTGTTTAGGCATGAATACGATTGAGGTGGTTTCTGTGACAAACTTTCAGCTGTCAAATTGCTTTCAGAATGCTCACCATTGCTATCAATAGTTGTTGCTCATATTTACACTATAATTTGCTAGGATGCACTTGTCAATGGAGGATTGGAGGTGTATATATCGAATCAATCTACAATAGAGTTATCACAAGGTCGATAATGACTAATGACCTGATGCGTCGAACACACCGTTTCAGTACAAACCTGGCCGTGATATCGCCTATACGTCATCACGGCAAGTTTGTTGGCTGGAAAAATGTTCAACTTGAACCAACTCTCAACCACGATGTAGTGATACCAACTTACTTCATCATAATATAAAGAAGGTGTGCCGACTCAGCCTTCCAATTGGAGGACGTCCGCCGTCATAGAGGGCACATTTGCCTGTCGCGCAACTATCGCTTTCATATTGAACTACTGATCACGGCTCAATTAATAGATAATATGCGTGATGCACATATTGTTGTTTGATAACAATCAAATAATTACGTCATCAATGTCACCGGTACTGTAGCCACTCAATCTCATCTAGTTCACAAGAGAGTCCGCTAGGATAAATGGGACCGTTGGGTCTGATGTGGCCGCAAGAAACCACGAATAGCGTCCATCTTATTAGTATGGTAGTTGGCACACCTTCTTTATTATTATTCTTTATAACACAACACTGGACAGCAAACGGAACGAGTCTGTGATCAACTCAAGCTCTAGCCGGCACGACAAATTCCTGCTGCCGTGGCTCTGTGAACGTACCTCTATGCTATAATCTCACGCCTGTATGTATCGCTCGTCTGATTGTACCGGTGTCGTTGTTCCAGCCGCAACCAGCTGAGCGTGTGTCCGGCGGCGATATGCCAGCTGCCGCTCGAAGTCCTGCTGCTGAGCAACAACAAGCTGGTGGCCGTGCCCGAGGAGATCGGCCGCATGAAGAAAAACATACAAAAACCGGCCCTCTGCTAAATGACATGTTTTACACAAAAAATAACATTTCTTGTCCGGTAACAAAGATTTTTCCTTTTTAAAAACCCTTTGGTAAATTGTCCAAAAAAATGTATTAATCTATGTAAAATCAATTAACTTTCGCCCAATTTTTATAAATGGAAGTGTGGTCACCTTGTCTCTAGATGACCACAAATAATCTGAGTGGCCAATTGGAAGCCATGCTTATCTTTATTTGTCAATCATAATGACAGCATTGATATGCGTGGTTTGATTTTAGCTCTGAATCCCATGGAAAAACAATGCAAACTCATTTCATTCCCCCCCCCCCCCCCCCCCCCCCCCCCCCCCATGTTGAAAAAACATTTCCTTTTTTCTTTTCCCAGGTTCCAAATTTTTTTCCGAAATTTTTCAAATTTTTTGACTTTTTTTCCATATTTCTACTTTTTCGAAATTTTTAAAATTTTTGAGCAATTCTTTCGTTTTTACTTTTTTATGAAAATTATGTAAACGAACGTCTGGATAAACTAATTACGGTACTATTTATAGCCAGTGAAATTTCTCACCAAACTCTGATAATTATCTTTTCCCAACGCATTAAAAGTAGTTAACGAGTGAAGAGTTTATATTATTGTTGCCTGATGTTTGAATGGTTTGACGCCTTCCAACATCGAGTGATCTACCTGCGAACTCGAACGTCACGTAGGCCGACGATCGTATTTGCCGTGAATAATTGAAGTGTTGTTTGTTTCAGAAATCACCTACTTAAGACTGGTCAAGCTGAACATCAGCGAGAATAGGATAGCGATATTACCAAACGAGCTGCGAGCAATGACGACGCTGGTCGACTTCCACCTGAGTCACAACCCCCTCACCTCCCCCCCGGCCCACGTGAGTAGACAAGCTTACTGTTGAGTCTACGCCAGAATCGGACGCGTTGAAAATATATTTCAGATTTGATTTGAAAGTCGAAAGCGAGCCTTTGAGTGTTCCGTCCATGTCAAATTTGAATGCTTTCTTTTTATTGGCTGCTTCTTAATGTGTAATCTCATTGGCTGTCATGTTCAGAAGGCATAACTTTGTGACATCAAAATGGCAGCTGCTTTGTGGCTTGAATAACAACTTTGAAAAACTGGTTGTTACTACTATCGATATTGTCAAAGTTGAGGTAGCTGATAATCTAAAAGTGATGTTATTTTTTGTTCTGGCTAATTTGGTTTGATATCTTGTTTTTTTCCACTTTATGTTCTGTTGATAGTAGTGAAATGTCAAGATGCGATGGTTTAAAACCTCAAAATTCCCCCTGTCACATTTCTAATACCTCAATGTTAATAATTCGTCTTTTGAAGCACTGTAATTGTAATTTGATTCGTTGAATCTACAAAAGAAATATCGTCATCTTTTTCTTGTAATATTGTGATGACTTGGCAATGGAATAATTGATTTTCAAGTGGAAATAACACAAGTTGAACTTATGTCCGACTGTCCCGTTCTTTTATTTTGAGGTTATAAACCATCGCATCTTGACATTTCTCAACATCTCAACAGTCTCAATAATCTCAACAGACTATCAACAGAACATAAACAGTTAAACATATTAATCAACACACACATCTTACCAATGCTAATAGACCCTTTTCGAAAAGAAAGAGCCATCTAGCGGCAACGTTTGAACTAAAGCGGGATGTTGGTACGCGCTGATGAAAGTCCTATGCTGCCAATGTTATGCAACACAAATTATTTATATTATTCTGCGTTGGATTGAACGTATCAACTTATTATATGATGGTAGTTGCACCATTGCTATGTCGGCTATATTCTAAGAGATTTACACACTGTCAGAGTGAGTAAAATGAGATAAAATGTAAGTTATGTATCTTGGTGTTTTGCCTTCAACCCTGTGGATAAACGGACCGACGTATTCAACAGTACTAAAACACCCAGAATGCAACACCAGCGATCTCGGCCGCTAGAAGACAGCAAGCGCCTGCGCAGTGAATCTCGAAAGGCCTATTGCCAGAGTCAAGCATTTTGGGTTTTAACGATGAACTCAAATTATTTGTAAAGTGTTTTTTTCTTCAATGTGTTTACGTTTCAGGTCTTCCCGAGTTCAAAAAACCTGTTGTTATTTCCGCGAATTTTCGCAAAAATGCTGCTTTTAGTGATTTTCCGCGATTATGTCTTTTTACAAATATTATATAATGCCGAAAAATAAAATTATTATAGCTCAATAAAATACATATACGTAGGCCTATGCCTTTTTTTTTTCAAGTTACCTTTTTTGTATTTCTTGCCTTTGTCCTTCAATGAATAGTTCAAAATACTACATAATAATGATCATTTTTCTATTATCCAGGCAATGCACGAAAAATCAACAAAAAAACTATATCCGAACCAAAATGCGCGAAAATTCACCAAGAAGGTGAAAAAATTCCTTAAATGCTATTTCACCACTGAAAACAAGTTTTGTAGAAACAGTCAACACCAATTGACCCCTTTTTAGCAATTTAAAAACAAAAATTGAGTTTTCAATTCACCCCAAATGCTTGCCTCTGCGTATCGCTAACCTGCGTTGACCTTGTCTGTCTCCACAGCTGTGCACGCGCGGCCGAATACACATCTTCAAGTACCTGGAGATCCAAGCGATGAAGGCCGACAAGAAACGCGGCCTCCTGCCCGACGACTCGCGGCGAACGCAGCGCAACCCGTCCGACCCGCGCGGCTTGACCAACGGCGTGGCGTCGGACCTGCGCAACCGGCGCTACAACGTGGACAGCGGGTACAGCACGAGCGACGGGGGGTGGCAGGAGGTGGCGGGGGCGGAGGGGGACGTGAGCAACGTCAAGGGGCAGTGGATGCGGCCCGGCAGCGCACCCGTGCCCGTGGCGACCAACGGTAGCGGCGCGTCCACACCCTCCACCATCAGTCCCGGCGACAGCATGAACATCGAGGAGGAACTAGATAAAGTGAGTTGTTCGTCCGCCATTGTTACAGTGCGATGTTGAGCTGGCTACGTCTCGACTGGTACGATTCTCAATTCGCAACATTCATTTAAAAGCATATAGCGTAAAATGAAGCGAGTTGAGAATCGTACCACTCGAAAATCGTTCGGGCTGAGAATCGTATGGGTTGAGATAATGTTGAAACAGCATGAGCCTAAAATGTTGCGAGATGAGAATGGTGCGAGTTGAGAATCGTATCAGTTGAGACGAATGAGAGCTGAGAATCGTACCACTTGAGACGAATGAGAGTTGAGAATCGTACGAGTTGAGAATGATACCAGTTGAGACACTACCCGTCACACTGAATAAACGTTGAATGATTTGATAAAAATCAATATCATCAATCGATATTCTCTGTCAGGGTTTTGATCGATATTGAAATGAAGCGGTTTGTGTTTCGATCATTTTGTCATCGTGAATGAGTGAATGATTGAATAACTGAACGGCCCCACTGACAGTAGGAAGCCTTGCTGGGCTGTCGCTCGTTGAATGAACCACAAGTAGTGTGCTGTGATTATCACAAAATAATCACAGAATTGATCTGAAAAACTTGATTGAGACTTGGCATTTTTCAATATTCGATAATCGATATCGAACTTCACTGTACTCTTGATTTATCAATATTTCTGGTCGATATGATTTACAAGGATAAATTATTGGTGGGGTGCAAATTTTGATTGATTGGGCGCAAGCCCACCTTAGACCCCTTAACGACGTCCTGTAGTCGATTGGTGACGCGCGAGCCCACCTAAGACCCCTTAACGACGTCCTGCAAGAGCTACGTGTCAATGATATCCTGTGGTCCGGGTTTATCCGGGACCGAACACGAGGCAGCTAACGTGTGTTTCTGTGTACAGGCCAGCCTCCTCCACGCACAGCTCGAGAGGAAACAGATGGAGTCCAGCAGACGGGACGGGAAGCTGGCCAACGGAAGGTAATACACGCAGACGGTTTTATGTCCGCATGGAGTGAGCTCTCACCGCACCCTCTTGTCTAGCCGCGTCACGGTGGGACGTTCTCGTACGTGTTTCCGTAAAAGCCCCAAGTTGTAACATGACTTGGTGTGTATAGATAGGAAAATAGCCTGAGGCTTGATATATGAATTGGGTGAAAGGGAAAGAGAGAACAGCGGCGTACCGAGGTTCACAAGTAGATAGGCCTACTTATGGTGATGGACAGCCGTTGATAGAACACAGAGATGAAAAACACACGAGATTTTAGACGTTTTGACTGTTGCCTTGGTCACAGTACAAGCAACTTTCATATTCATTACACTCTACTGTGACCAAGGCAACAGCCGAAACATCTAAAATCTCGTGTGTTTTTCATCTCTGTGTTCTGTCAACAGCTCTCCACCATGAGTAGGCCTATCTACTTGTGAACCTCGGTAAGCTGCTGTTCTCTCTTTCCCTTTCACCCAATTCATAAGTTATAACATGACTTACTGTAGTACAGCGGTTCCCAACCTTGTTTGGCCACAACTCCTCATCAACAGCGTGCACCGACCCCCCCCCCCCCCTCTCTCTCTCTCTCTCTCATCTCATTTAGAGTGGTTATAGTATTTGATGGAAATATGACTAGGTACAGTGAAACCTCTATGCATCGTTCTCAGATCCATCGTTTTCCTGCTTGTATCATTCATTTTTTCTAACCTTACTCCCATATGATCAATGTTACATTTTCCTGGATGGATCATTTTCCTGCATGGATGGTTTTATTTTCATGGTCCCTTGAGAAACGATGGATAGAAGTTTCACTGTACTATATACATAGGTATGTAGTCATATATTGCAAGAGTTGTTAGTCTTCTCAGGTAGAGTCTAGATGATATTTCATATTTGTATAATTTTTCGACTTGGGTCAGATAGTCCCAAGGATTGGTGATAGAATCAGGGTTTTTACTACTTTCCTATCACCTATAATAATCTTGCCACCGCATATATTCATAGTTTCACAGTCTACTGTTGATTGTGGACAGACAAATATTATCTCTCATTCTTTCTCTCAAATCATCTCTATCATTTCCCAAAGTAGCGTCAACATTCAAGTATTGATGCGTGAATATCTGGTGTAAGCTCAATAACGAGTTTTTAAAGATATCTGCGACCCGTAGGTTGGGAACCACTGCTCTGATGGGTTCAATTTATTCATAATCTTTCCCATATAGGCATGCAAATTATCACAGTTTCTCTGTGCCACTTTCAAACTAAAGTTCTGATTTCTAGTCATAAGAAATTTTGTAACTGTTCAGTTTGTTTCTCAAATTTCCATTTGTAAACCTGGTGTCAGTTTGTTGCGTGTACCGGTGCATGCGTGTGGCAACCTCTGTGTGCGAATGGTTGAACCACGTCCGTGGGAACGTGCGGGCAACGCGTTGACGTGATTCAGCGGGCTCATGTTGTGTTTGGTTTGAGTTGTTAATTGTGGTGTAAGTATTGTTCCGTCACTCGCATTATGCAGAGTTGTCTTGCTAATGGTAACCATGTTTCTGGTAAAATTTTATTTTATACATTGGTAGGCCTATTAAATACTTCTGAATTACGGAGTGGATATTAAATAAGTATGTTTTGTTTCTATTTTAATGTGAAATATGGTGCTTAGGTCTAACTGTAATTACTTACACTATTGAGCAACGTGAAGCAATTGTTACCGGCACATGCAGCATAGTGGTTAACGCGCTCGCTTCATGTGATCCGGGAGGCGAGGGGTTTTCGGACCCGGTTCGATACCCGCCGCCGTCCATCTTTACAGGGGGTTTTACTTGGTTTCCCTCTGTAGTCTAGGTTAATGCCGGGATGGTTCCTACAATAAGTCGGCCATGACCGCTTCCTTCCCACTATCCTTCCCATTACCCAAGAAACCGTCTTCTCATCATCCCATCATCTCACTGATCATCCATCCGACGTCATTAGATGTGCGCTATCATTACAGTGCGTCGTTGAACCCAGTATATAACCCTATAAGCAATTGTTAAATAATCTAATTCTCTTGCAAACTCATATTCACTCAAATTTGCTCATAAAACCTGTGAGGCCCAACCTCTCTTTGCATTAAAGTCGGTGTGAAATTACTTGCGATGGATTGTGCGTTGCCTCGTAGTGCATGGTAGTGCCTGGCGTTTAATTAATGTGGCTTTTCTGTGGTGTTAGAACTGATCTTTTGCTTTGCAGCCCAAGGTTCCCTGTGGACCCGCCCTTGTCGCCAACGCCCGAGGTCGTCAACGGAAACGGTTGCCACGACGACAAGCGGCCGCTGGACCACATTCAGACGTATAGGTTGGTAATTGGCATCTCACTTGACCGTCAGTTTGTTTATCGCGTCGTTCTAATCCGTTTGTCTGTCGCCACAGGGAATACAAAGAAGCGTTGAAACAGCAACGAGGTCAGGACGTTTACCGACCCCGACTGCCCGGCGACTCGACGACCAACGATACGACGCCGCAGTCCGAAACGATCGTTCGGGAAACCGATACCGTTAGTAATTACGAAGCTTTAAGAAGCAGACTGGATCCGCTGCACGATGACGGCACGAATAAGAGGCCCGTCGGTAAAGTGATCCCGTGTAGAAACAGTTCCTCCGTCACCTTCCAAATCCCGCCCGTCTCCAACGGCCACGACTCGTGCTACGTGAAGCCCGAGTCGCCGGCCAGCCCGAGGCTGGTGACGGCCTCGGTCGGGTACGTGAACGGGGGCCGGCCTCAGACGCTGAGCACCTCGGGAGCGGCTCCGAGGTCCCCCAAGCTCGGAGCCAGGGCCATGATGTGGAACCGAGACGTGGCCGCAGATAAGCTCAGCTTCACAATGAGGCGAGAGTTCGACAAGGCAAGGGAGGAGGCGGATCTTATCGACCAGCTGAGAAGCGTACGTGGAATGTTTTGTATCTAACAATTATCAGTTTAAACTAGGGATGTGCGAGCACTCGAATTTTCAAGTTTGAGTTCAAATTTAGCTGAACTCAAAAATTTCGATTTTGTTTTTCGAGTTTGCATTTGTTTCTATCCAGTACCTGGATAACCCGTACCAACACAAACCTGTGCTGAACGTGTATTGAAGTACCGGAAGTAACCCGCTAGAACAGGATCAACTAGTTGAGAATGCATCCCCAGGGGCCTTATTCCTTCACCAGATGAACCCAGTGCTAAAGCTGAGCTCAATGAGGTTGAATATACCTGTAATGAATATAATGTGTAGTTTTACTGATAATAGTGAGTCAGTCCATCAAATAACAGCAGTAAAGCATTACCGTAACTGTGCCCAACAGCTGATTCAAGCCACATTCAAACCCAGGCTCAGCACGGGTTCAAGTCATTCTGGGTTTATTGGGTACAGGAATGAACCCAGACCTCACTTTAACCTCCAGGTTTAGCACAAGTTCAAGTCACTCTAGTTTCATCAGGCACGGGAATGAACCCAGGCTTGGCTGCAACCCGTGCTCAACCTTGTACTGTATTAAAAACGGGAATAAGTCGGTAAAAGCAATTAAATCGTATATAAATACATCCCCCGGGGGGCGCATTCATTTAGATCATCATTTCCGTACGATTTGCTCCTTTTAGTGGTTTATCAATACCCATGTAGCCTGGACCCTTATTCTATAATTGTAAACGAAGTGAAAGAGGCACAAATTCATTTTATCAAACGATTCCGTATACTTTTCCTGAAGTATCATATGGGCTCTGACACTTTGGTTGCGCTTTCAATTCGTTTACAGTTACAGAATAAGAGCCCTGACCTCGCGTTGACCTTGTTCCAGCTGCTGGAGACCAAGCTGAAGATGTCGCTGCCGGACAACATGGCGCCGGCGCTGATGGACGGCGTGGTCCTCTGCCACCTGGCCAATCACGTCCGGCCTCGGTCCGTGGCCAGCATCCACGTCCCCTCCCCCGCCGTGGTGAGTCACCCCCCCCCCCCCCCCCCCTCGCGCCCAGGCCTGGGATCAGACATGGCCAGTATCTAGATACATGTATCTTGAGAGTCCATGGGAGTGGATTTAAAAGAATATCAGGTTTTTGGTGATAACTTTTGAACGGTATGAGATATCGAACTTCTGAAAAACGAGGAAACGTAGATATTTTTATTTTAATACCTTCAAGATGGTGTAAGTAATAACTATTTATCCCTAATCGCCTGGTTGTCAGGCGTATATGCTTGAGAATACACATTTTTCAAGCGTGTACGCCTGACAATTAGGCAAAAATATGAGATGAATAGTTAGGCCTATCACTTACTTTATCTTGAAGGTATTGAAAATATCTGTGTGACCTAGTTTTTAGAATTTTGATATCTCATACCGTTCAGAGGTTATCTTCAGAAAACTGATATTCCGCTAAATCGACTCCCGTGGACTCTATTTTAGATACATGTGTATCTTGTACTTTGTATTTCAAATACATGCTTAGAATGTATTTTGTATTTCAAATACTCATTTTCAATGTACCCTGTATCTCCTTTGAGCTTTTAAAATACAAGATACATTTTTACCACCGATCAAAAGTAATCCAGTATTGTTTTCTAAAAGTTCCCTTTGTATTTCTAGCCTTTGTCTTTCAATGAATAATTGAAAATAACATTACGTAATGGTGTAATTATTTACCATCAAATCTTATCCACATGAAAATAATAAAGTACGTAAACCAAAATGCGTGAAAATTCAACAAAAAGGTGAAAAAAAAACGCATATGCTACTTCATCACTGAAAACAATTTTCATAAAAATAGTCAACGCCAATTCATCCCTTTTAGCTTTTAGCAAAAATTGGGTTTTCAATTCATCCCAAATGCTTGCCTCTGTGTATAAGAAAAGAAAGCCCGAGGTTTTTATGGGTGTCGTTTTGCTTGAGAGATGTTTGCGTGCTGACAGCTGTTGCTTGTGTTGTCTAGCCGAAGCTGACGATGGCTCGATGTCGACGGAATGTGGACAACTTCCTGGAGGCGTGCCGGAAGATCGGGGTGGACGAGGTACGTACGCTACTCCTCTCTGACTCCGTAGTCGCATGTCTAGCTGTGTAGTCGTCTAGCTGTCTCTAGCCTCCTACCCGTGGATACGCAACACCAAACAAAACCTCTACTCATCTCACGTTTACTTTAATTTATATAGGCCTACTTCATTCTATAAACATGTAAAAGCCCGCATCTTGGACACTTTGGCAACATATATCTCAACAACTATAAACACCACGGACTTGCGTTGAATTGCAATCAATGTATAATACCCTCACATTTAGGTACGCCTAATCGTCATCGAATATTGGGAAGTGATTTCATAATAGAGCAATAATTGAATCAAAATGTATCTAATTTGATGTTTTTCATTGTTGAATTCCCGGTTAACGAATTATAGTAGAAACAAATTACAAAAGCACATCTCTAAGTTCAACTTTGCTTGTCAATATTCATTTGAAATCCTGATTTGCCTATAATTTTACAGTCTTCCCATTTTCCTTGGCTAAAATGTGTAATGTAGCTAGATTTTGTCTAAATTATAATATGAAAAACTCCTCCATCTAGCGGTGGTTACTGGAAGTCTTTGAGTATCATCCCCTTTCCACTTTACTACACTGGTAGGAAGTGTAGCCAAACTATGAATGCTGTCACCCTGAATATACGCATTTCGAAGAGAAATGTTCTCAGCTAAGATGCGGGCTCTTAATGTATACAATCAGAAGAACAAAATACGTGTTCACGTAAGTTCTTCGTGCAACATTTCTTCTGTCTACATTGTAGTCTTGTTTGCAGCACTAATCAGATAAGAACAGTATATTTTGTAACCAAGTAAACGTTGAAGATCACAATAATCCGGGACAATGTAATTGAACTTCAATCGCCTTGAAGATTGAAAGATCCAACAATGTGATTTGATGTTTGACAGCTGTGGAGAGGGTTGCATATCCATGGTACGATAGCTATTGCCCAGCCTGTATCACATGTCTCCCTCACTTGGACATCATTAACCCCACTTTTCCACACTGCACTTTGTTTTATTTTCGTGGCTAACATTTTGTGTATAGACTTGTTCAAGCATGCTACACGATGATGCATGTGGATTATATTACGTTTAGAGATGGGCCGATTCTGAATTTCAACAAATTTAAGACCGATTCCGATCCTTTCGAAATAAGAATATTTCACAAATATTCTCTAAGCTATGAACGCGTGAGAGAAGGTAGCAAGTGCTGTGAAAGAGGTTGAAATCAAGGTGTGATGAAGCAACTGGTAGTCTGTCTCGGCAATCTGTAGCGAGTGTTATATCTGTTCGATCAGCTCAACTGCTAAGCGGGTAAACATGTCAATCATAACACAACAGCAACAAAGAAACTCTTCTCGCGTAGCCGCCCCGTGGCCAAGTCAACTATCGCTAGCGGTAGAAACTGAAGTGACTGTTGGGCATGGGTTCGAGTCCCGCATAAGGCATGGGTTTTTGTAAATGTCTTTTCACCTATCATCACTTCATTGTTGCATTATCAACTGCCCATTCGGACCCCGTATAAACTAGCTGTTGGCGGGGTCGTTGAGCAACATAAAAAATGTAAAAGTCTTCTCGCGTGCATTTTGAGGACAACTTTGTGATTATGTAAGAGTTTTCAAGTGCCGTTGCTAAATCGCTTCAGAAATCTATTAAATTCGAGAGTAATTTTTTATAATTAACGTAGGCCTACATTTTCGTTGAATTATTGGTAGAGAAAATTTTAAAAATTGTTTTCATTTAGAATTTTAAGTTTGTATATTATAGTAGATTTTAGTCAACTTGGGTATAATATATTTGTATGAAAATGCCATATATAGTATGAGCTGACTAAAGCCTGTAGAGATGATTGACATGTTCATATACCTGCCTTGTTGCCAGGCAATAGTTGAGCCGACACTTGCCTCAGATTGTTGAGACTGACTGTAGCTGTCTTGAAGTAGGGCTATTCATTCAACCAAGAGCACAGAAAGCTTCACTGATTGGTGTTCAATCATCACAAACAACTTGGAGTTTTATTTAAATAATGGAAATCGCTCCAAATGAACTCGGGGTGTGCAAGTCCAGGTTGTCAAACTCGAGTCCGATTCTTCATCGAGTCCGAGCCGAGTCTCAGGTCTTTATTCGAACATATCAATAATTATTAAGACGATTTCAGGCACTATCGGTACAAAACTTTAACATCAAATAATTATAATGTGCTAGTTCGTAGTTAGTCATCAATAAGGAAAATGAGTAAAAAGAAAGAAAGAAAAACAGTATAGTATAGGGCATATTCATTCTTAATTTAAATTTCTTAATTCACTTTATGTTGTATTTACTTGTTTTTACTCAAATGTTGAAGTTAGTCCCTACTTGAATCTAGTAAATACATATGCGAGTATTTTCGATGCCATTTCAAAACCATGGTAATTTTCCAATAACTTTGGTTGCCATATTATTGAATCTTTTTAATTCGTTTTATGTAGATTGAAACTAAGGAATCAAGAATTCAAATTTTAAAATCGGTGGCAGATTTAAAGACTCAAATAGACTCGGAAATCAAATCTAAAATTACTAATCCAAGTCTTATTCTGGCGTAGACCCGGACTCGGAATTAGGTAGACTCGCACACCCCTAGAACGAACAGGAATAGAGGAATTTCAGAATCAGCCCGTCTGTAGAACTTACCTTCCAGCTGTGTTGGGAATGCCGTTGACTTTTATTTGTTGTGCAGCTATTTTCAGTCGTGTTTTCAGGGAAGAAATACTAAAGCACAGAGTCCCCACACTTACCAACAGACGCTCGCCATTATCCAACGGTTCACGGATAAATACAAATACTAGAACACGTTACGTCAATCTTCAAAAACTAGAACCGTTTGGCCTTGACCAGTTCGGGTACCAAGGTCCACCGTATCATGTATAAATATTTCAACCTGTCGGTTTTCCTGGGAATTCTCCGTTGATTCGTTAATCCTTCCGTTTATAATTCAGCTGTTAACAATTTGCCGGCTATAGGTCTTACACTTCTGGTATATCTACAGCCCTTCTGCATGTGCTAGCCATTGCTTCGATGTTTCCCTCTTTTTCAAGATTTCAAAATTATTATTTTTACGTTCATTTCATCCATTTTGTTTCCAATTGTTCGTGTGCGTCTTGTGCAGAGCTTGTATACGCTTAGTGTACTTGGCAGGGTTGGCGGTGAAGGACGATGTCCAAATATCGACTGTCGATTGTAAAATAATTCCCGTAGCAATTGGTCGGTAGGCGTACTCAAGTAGCTAATCTAATTGTGTGAGTAATCAATAACTGCCTATGGACTCATCCTCTGTATCAAACTTGTATTTAACTTGTGTATATGTTCTCATATATATATGAATAATATCTCTGTACCGATAGCAAGAGTTGGCTGATGATTGACGTAGTCCGTTGCATGTGTAGTCCAGGCGTAGCTCCGGTCCCGGCTGTTGGGTCCCGAACTGACGGAGATTGTCGGGCGAACGTAGAATGCGGTAGATCATGCTAGCGTAGGCGTGCACACAGGGTCGTACCTAATGCACCGCAAGGCAAAGGCACTGAATATTTTACCCTAAACTAGCGCTAACAATTGTCACAAACTAACATTTCTTGCACCCACGTCACTCATCTCTTCGAAACTTCAATCATTTTTCCCTCAGGGTGAAGAGAGATCCTTAGCAAGTCGCTAGCAGGGTGTGAGGCATGTTTTATTGCTGTTAGGGTGGTATCCATGGGTATTACGCAGAAGCAATCATTTTCATCAATCCCGTTGGTATTATTGCCGCCCCGTTGGTTCAGTCAATTATTGCTAGCGGTAGAAACTGAAGTCACCGTTGGACGTGGGTTCGAGTCCCACATAAGGCATAGGTTTTTGGAATCGTCCTCTCATCTATCATAACTTCATCGTTTCATTATCATCCGCTCGTTCGTACCCCCGTATAACCTAGCTGTTGGTGGGGTCGTTAAGCAGCATTAAAATGAAATAAAAATTGGAAAAGAAGTGTTGAAACAACCAACGGTCTCACTAATTCATCCTCAGCCTTGATTGAGAAACAATGGTCTAGCAAGATTTATCTCTTGGTTAAATAAAAGTATTATTAAACTGTGTGAGGTGTATATAGGCCTACTAAGTCATGTTTTCGACCCACACTTTTGTTTACGTTTCTAATAAAGTACGTAAGTGGGATAAGAATGATGGAACGATGTGAGAGGTTAGGGTTATAGGCCTAATCTACCAGCTAACCACAGATATTCTTCATGACGTGAATCAGTAGCTTGGCCAGAAGATATTTCCGAGGTTTCAATTGTCGTGTATATAGCTATCACGTGTAGATCACGGAATTGAGTTGAACGCTGCTCGAGTCAGGCTCACGTAGATTACAGGCAAGGGTCAACCAACTTGCAGTTCACCGGGAATCAGCTTTTTACAAATAGGATTGTGTTGTGAAATCACCGGTAATCTAAAAGTAGGTTATTTACGCGGTAAATTACAAAGGTGCGGTACTTTCCCTCAAAAATGACATTTATTAATCAGCAAATGTACAATAATTATTTAAATATACTTTAAAAAAAAACAGTTCATTCAATTACGTAGGCCTACCAAGAATTTTTTGTTCATGTTTTTTTTTTTAAGTTGAAGTGATTATCTTCAATAATTTCAGAAAACAACTTGGGTCGGCCTACTGTACCGAGAGTTGAAAAAAGAATATTCTGAAATGAACGCATTTGAAAATAATTGCTCAAAAGTAAATCCACGAAAATGGAAAAAATGTTCAACTTACAGTGATTTTCAGTTAATTACCAGTAATTTACCCTGTAATTTATGTAATTCAACAAGTTTGTAACTTACGAGCGATTGCCAATCTTCACCGTAATTCACTGATTTAGGCCTATCACTAAATAGTTTTGTGTTGAAGATTCAAATTTTCAAATTCAAATTTTCGGTTGCCGCGTCTTTCTACTCGTGTTTTGAAAAACAATTATAAAAGTAACGTCCTTAATGTGGGAAAATAATTCAAAATATTAGTCGAATGATTCTGTCTCGTTGAAATGCTAATGAGTGCGTCAGCAGCGGTTTATAACCAGGCTTGCAAGTGCTTGAATGTGAAATGAGGCAGCTAAAAGCTAAAAGGCTCTCATGAAATTCCTATTAGAACCGTTACAATACAGATTGACACAATGTCAGCAATATCTCACAGTTTACTTCGGTCATTTTAAACTTGCATCGCAGCAGAAATGTCGAAAGATCTGTATTCGTTGTCGATAATACGGTATTCTCAATATTCTCGAAATCTGAGAATCTCCATTACCTCATCGATAATATTGGAAAACCAAACGTTTTTTCTTTCTTCTCAAACTCTGTTAGGCAAATAGTCAACTATCGCACACCGCTTTAGAAACTGATGTCACGTTGGGCGTGGGTTCGAATCCCATAAGACGTTTGTAAACGTCCTTTCACCTCTCATCCGTCTTTCTCTTTCTATCCGGAAGGTGATTTGTCCTCACCAACATCCTCACGATTTATCTCCCTCTCTGTCTTCGATGATTCCTTGCCACCTTGAGAGAAATACATTTAAAAAAAGAGATTAGGCCTAATACTGAGTACTTGTGTGCTACATTGCGTCAAAAATAAGTAAATTAGGATTGAATGATATTTAGTTATTGGTACACCAAAAACACTTGTTTTGTACATAAATACTGTTGATAAACATGTTGGTGTGAGCCATTACGCTCTCATCACGCTATGGAACGCATGGCTCGTCGGTTCTTTCCGTTCGATACAAACAGTAAAGCAGAGGTTTTCTCGTGGTTTCCCTCAGTAGCGTTGGTGAATGCCGGGATGATTCTCACGATATAGGACCCATTATCTAAAAACCGTCTCTTCATCATCCCATCATTTCATTAATCATTCATCATTCATCCAACGCCAATAGATCTTGGTACCATCACAATGTGTCGTTAAACCCAACGTAAAATGAAAAATAAATGATAATTCAAAAATTAATATAAGAACTTATGAAATTGACGCACCGTGAATCCTAACGTCCATTCATTCTTCGAATAATATCAAAAGTATCATCTTTTTAAATTATTAGTGTCGGAAGTTTAAAAAAATCGCAGTTCTACGTTCTAGCTCGGGTATGAAATTATCCAAGTTGCCCGTAATGTGTCCCTCCCGCCCAAACAGCCGGGTCCCCGCCGAGCGGAATAAAAGTGGGGTCATGAGAAGTGCACGTCTGTGGTCTCGTTGCAGGCTGACGTTTGCACGCGCGACGATATAGTGGAGACATTCAGGGTTGACGCGCTGTGTTGGACCGTCGCTAAGCTTATCGAGTCTGCGATCTCTCCGCCTCGGGCCGCCCGACCAGTGGACGAACGTAACGACGGCGCGGTCTCGTTGCTCTGTCTGGCCGTGTTTGTCGGGACTCTGGTGCTACTGTATTTCTTCCCGCTACCGCCGCACTGAGACAACAATCGGTTCTCTTCGAAACAAACCTTGAAACCACTTCTAGGTGCAAACGTCGACACTTTTAGCTCGTGTTGAAGGTATTCCGGTGTTTAACGTGGAATCGACATGGCCTTATTGTAGTCATCGAGGAATCTGTGTTTATTGTTTAGGTTCATGCCTTGCTAAGGGTTGAACAAATATTGCACCTACTAGGGTTTAAGGTTTGATTTGAATTGAAAGGTTCATGTGAACCTAGAAAGTATCCTTGGTGAAATATTTAGACTGCTGTGTCTTGATTATTTATAAGTTAGTCTTATTATTAGCTATTAGTGTTAACGGTGTTAGTTGATCGCGACTACGTCCATCACACGGCTGGGAAACGGTTCAAACGTCGTAATACGTTTGAGGCGATTGTCGACGAATACGGTAAGTTCCAACACGGTTCAAGATGCGATCTGGCATCCTGATGAACTGTCCAAAACGGTGCCCTCAACTGTGGGTGTGGACAAATTATTGTCGGTGTTTTTCAATTTCCGAACTGTTTTGACGAAAACGTTTCGGGATATCGTTATGAACGTGAAATATTTGAACGGTTTATGAATATGGCGAAACCGTTTCCCAGTTGTGTAATGAACGCCAGCTGCGATGGAACGTGTTGGACACCTGCAGCGATGTCGAACGTCGAAACACGTAGCCTTATTCATGAAGCAGCTGTGCTAGCAGCTGTGCTAGCAGCTGTCCTCAAATCAGTCTTGCCAACCAGCTCTTGGAATATTTAATATTGACAGGACTGAGGCAGCTACTTACTATTTTTACACCGTTGTTTTGTATTTAATGGAACAGCCGCCTCGATCCGACATGTTGTGACTGCCGTGAGTGATCCCTAACCTACATTCCGGAGCGCTAATTTCTATTCATAATTATGGGGAATAGTCATATTATGTTGTAGTGTTCAGTCAAGTAATTTTATCAAAAATAACATACATTGATGTTAATTTTACACCCCTACATATTCATGAATGAGATGGGGTGGATAATCCGGGACAGCGCTAAGACGTGTGGTGCGTAGTCAAAATTTTCCCTTCCAAATTGTATTAGGATTGGGGGGGGGGGGGGAATTTTTGGGAATTTGTAGTCTTCTAGTAATATTATGGGTGTTTTTTCTAGTCATGTAAAATCAAGAATATATTTTTTCTATATAGTAATGCATACAACTTCATTCTCTGAGGATGTGGCCCACACATGTTACTTATAGAAAGGCAGTTAATAGTATATACTATATGGTGTACAATTTAAAAATAGATTCACCAAAATTAGCAGTTTTTTTATACTTGAAACAAAAATGGGTTTTGAGAAGATGAATTTTGTAGTGCATGAAAAATGCCCAGATATTTATATTTCTCCCGTTTTAAAAAACTCGGGACATTTGTTGGTTCCGAAGAGCATATCTCGGGACGCCGGGACAGTGAGCTCAAAACAAGGACAATCCTGGGAAAACCGGGACACTCTCGAATGGGACATTAGTGCTAGGAGTCGGGTCAAGGGTCACCTACGACTGTCACAACGTACAGGAATGACGACCCTGCTAGGGTTGTCATTCGAAAGCCTGTCACTGATCGCCCTTGACACGTACAAGTAGTGTCAATGACCTTGGGCCTGTTTAACCGATGATTAGCTTTAGTAACAATTAATCCAGTGTGAAGTACAGTATACCAGCGTAACTAAGAATTAACTTTAGAAATGAATTAGTATTCCATATCTTTGCTACCAAATATAAATCTACATTTAATTAACCGTAGTTAGTTGTTATTATGAACTACTAGGTGTATTAGGTCATACGCAGTGGTTAGTATCTCGCCAGTTGTTGTTGGCACGTCTTGAGGTGTTTTGGTTGTAATAACGGAACGGTTGCCCGCGGAGAAATGCCCGGCGGGCCGATACGTTGGAGATGAGTCTAGCTGTCGTGATTGACAGCATGATTAGAGATCTAGGAATTTTGCGTTAAGGAAATAGACTATCAAATCTAAATATTCTACAAGGATAAATATTCTTGGTATTCTTTATGTTGCATGGTATTTCTATTCATTCAACATCATATTATGTTTCATTATTTTTCACTATAAATGTCTTTTTCAGAGTATTTAGCTACATTTAACTATTTCATGGAAAGTTGCACTACTATATTATGAAGATATTGAGCTGGATCGAATCCATAAAATATTATTTTTGAAAAGTGTGTTAAACCATGAAATTAACTAGAGGAATCAAATGTCAAGTTGAAAAGAATCGTTATCCCTTTCCTAGAATACCTGTAAAAATAAGTGATATTTGGACAACTCCGTCCGTAAGAATGTGTCATTTTCGTTGATAATCCCGTAGACGTTGATTTAGAATTTCCAACTCCTGTTTTAAGTAGTTTGCTACAAAATGCTATATTTCACATAAATATAGGCTACCAAAACTAGAAAAAAATTCTTCAGTCCTACAACTCTGGGCATGACCATAGGTTTTATTTTTCAAGTTCGAGACGATACAATTGTATTCTAAACGTATTTTTTACTTGTTACGTGGTTGATGTCAGTTGTGTTTGTTAGCATGATATTGAGGAGGTTATATCAGATCAGGTCAGTCGATGCATTATTCACTTTCATTCCTTTACCGTCCGTCTCCTCATATCGCACGCACATCATTCATAATACCCGTTGGCAGAATATCTTCATAATTCCGCCCGAGACAGTTTATCGCTCACATTTTACACGAAACGTGCCGCTGTTGTGATTCAGCACGCAATAAAGGCGATTATTAGCGCTTTGGACCCGTTTTATACGTTGTTTAGAGTTGTAGGAATATAGCATTCATTTCTAGTTTTAGTGGCCTATATTTATGTGAAGTGTAGCATTTTTTATAGCTGCAAACTCGAGATCGGCAACTGAAGGATTATCAAAGAAATTACATATTCTTTCGGACTTTTCAGTCTGAGGCAGGAAGTGGTCCGAACACCACTTATTTTTCGTAGGTATTCAAGGAAAGAGATAGTGTTTCTTTCCAACTTTACTTTTACTTTCTCCAGATAACTTTATATTTGAACAAACTTTGAAAAGTAATATTTTATCCGATGCAGCTCAACATCTTGAAAATCGTGCAAATTTTCACGAAATAGCAAATTGTAGCTAAATACTCTTGAACAAGACATTTATAGTGAAAAATAGTGAAATAGAATATGATGTTGAATGAATCAAAATACCATGAAACATGAAGAATAACAAAAATATATATCCTTATGAAATATTTGGATTTGATAGTCCATTTCATTGATGCTAAATTCCTACATCTCTAGTTATATTGTTAATTCAATTTATTTCTCATGCTCGTGTACTAGACAATGAAGCGTGCATACAGACCGGTTATTGGGGCGATTTTAGCAAACTCGACGACGATAGCCTTGCGTGTTTTCTCAGGAAGAAAATCTTGTTTTTTAACGTTTCTATGGGCACTAGACAGAAATCTACAGTTCATGAGTTCTTCCACCTTTTTCCAATATTATTCATTCTGACCTGGGAGATATATGTTCAACAATATCAAAAATAAACAGCTGAATTCTATGATAACTGTCATGGTTTTAATAATGGCATGTTTTCAACAAGGTTTCTGTGACTGAGTGTAACCCAGAGAGTCAGATCTTTTTTCATTATATTATCAATCAAAAATGATCGTTGGCTAGAATTAAAAAAAATAGTCTTATATATTGACAATTACCGTACTATTTTATTCCTTTATTTAGATTTACTGATGCGCAGTAAAAAAATGTTTCTATGAATCGAGCATTGAAATCAAATAATGTTGGTTTTCTTACACTGCGTAGTACGGTACGTGAGTGAGATAGTTCTATAAATATTTTCAATATTTGTTAGTTTACCGTAGCTAAACAATTTCTAAAATCCACAAATTATTTGGTACTTGTTGATTGGTACTTGACTTGTTAACCTGAACATTGAGAGTGTTTCTAGCGCCCGTAATGACCGATTGATAGCTTGGGTTTTTAGTCCAATGACCAAGTTATTCCCAGAAGGCACCGTGACCCAGACGGAGAAACCTTGACAAATGCCGACTTGACCCAAGATTTAGTTGAAAATCGAACAAAATGAGATATTTTTAATACGTGTGGCATTTACATGTCCAACTCGGTTCCCACTTTCAACTTCGAAACTACATCCGAAGATGTGCCAACTAGCAATACATTAGCTCAGCTGCGAGCTCTACATTTTACCAATCTACAAGTATTTAGTGATATTTAGTATAATGATAATAGTTTTAAAATAACCCCTTTTTGACATCTGTTTTCATTTCCATATTCGACACGGTGTATAAGAATTGGGTGAAAGGGAAAGAGAGAACAGCAGTTTGCCAAAGTTCAGAAGTAGATAGCCCTACTTATGGTGCAGCCGTTGATGGAACACAGAGATGAAAAACACACGAGACTTTAGACGTTTCGGCTGTTGCCTTGGTCACAATAGAGTAGGTAATCAAGGCAACAACCGAAACGTCAAATCTCGTGGTTCTCTCAAGGGTTCTCTACCATAAGTAGTCCTATCTACTTGTGAACCTCGGTAAGCTGCTGTTCTCTCTTCCCCTTTCACCCAATTCATATATCAAGCCTCAGACTATTTTCCTTCAGACACCAAGTCATTCGACACGGTATAATCTTGATTATTCTCTAAAAAGAGTTCCAAACATGTTATTAGCTTATTGCTGTGAATAGATGTTATGTACTTCTACCAAAAGTCAAGCCTTTTTTGGGTTTGCTGTGATGTGGAAATTCCATGTTTATTCTTTCGTCTGTTGAAAACCACCGAGTCGATATGCAAGTGAAAACATTCGTATTATTAGATTTGTCAAGTACTTACGACAGTGATAACGTAGTGTATGTATTAAAAGTGATCTGTGGACAGTCTTCAATGCATTCAAAGAAATAACTAACGTAATTGTTTTCTTCCGGTAAACATCGTTTCTGTATCGGACTGTAATAAGTAAGATTACGTGCATCAGTAGAAGAATACGATAGACATGAAAGCACGCTTGGAAGTCGATAATAGAAATAAATATCAAACGTACATATATAAGCATTTACAACTGCATCACCATTGACGGTGCAAGTAACCTTGCCAATTATTGTCGACACTCCTCTTACCTTGTTGAGAGATAAGATATAATTCCAATGTGTTTTTTTACATTTTTATTAATACTCGACAATCGTTGATTTATTCCGGTCTAGACTGACTAACGAAACACCAGTGATTTGTCGCTTTAGTTGTATCGATGTAGATTTTGTACGACTATTTACACTTTGCAGTTATTGTCTGTTAGGCCAGCTTTTTGTTGTATTTGTCAACTCTTGAGGAGATCCCAAGTTTTCTTTGAATGCAGTTATTGACTGAATCAGATAGAGAAGGCCGATTGGCGTAACCCAAACGCTTGGTGTAGCGGAATGAAATGTTATGAAAGAGAAATGTGCAGCTTATTTTTATCCAAGTATTATAAAGTATTTTTTAAGAGAATAGAAATGTTATATTAATGCGAGAACGCCGTGCCTAGTCGTCTTCTCGAGCCGCGTGACCCGCAGTGGTTCCCAACCAGACCAAGGTCACGCCAGAACAAGGTCACGCCAAAACAGGGTCACGCCACACAGTCACGCATTATACGTGAACGGAAGCGATGAAATTGAGAGAAAGAATGTTAAATAGTATTTCCTTGTCTACAATCTATACTCTATAGTATAAATATAGTTGGATTACCGAGTCTGGTGGAGAAGGTGGACAAATCCATCCGTGGACCATACGACTAAAGTCGAAATCAATTATAAAACTAATGTACTCTGTGTTGACTGATGGTTAAAGGTTGGGAAGCGCTGGCGCGCCACGACTAGTCAGGTAGACGAGGTGCGCTCCACTGAGTGCGCTCCACTTGGGGCGCTCCACTTGTTGCTCCTTGTAGTAGCCGAGGACGTGTGTCGTGTAGGCGTAGGATCTAGTCTTGAACCTGTTATCATGTCAGGCCAAGTGCCGGCATACTTAACGTATACTAGTGCTGTCACATGGAAACCGTGAGGAATTATTCGATTGGTTCACAAGGTTGAAGTAGTAAGACAGGGAAGCCTCTATCTATCGTTCTCAAGATGACGGGGAAATTCAACGTTGATCGTATAGGGGTAGGGTGGGATAGAAGCGGGATAACGATAGCGATGCATAGAGGTTTCATTGTACGTTCTGTTCTCACCATTAGGGAGAACGTGATTTGTTCACATTTAGTGTTGACGAAGCTTGCGCTGTAAAGCAGTGAACGTAAAGGTGTAATCTGTGAAGAGAGATGCTAACTTATGCTGTCAAGATGTTGGCTAGTGTATTAAAGTGTAAAGACGATGTCGATATAAGGCTCGCTTTATTCAACGAATTAGTGATTAGCGTCATATAACCCGACGAGTTACAACTTTTATTTCATGCATTTGTTTGAGACTGAAAATAACGGTATAGGACCAAGAATATTATTGTAAACTGATTTTTTAAAATCTATATCAAATCTTTATTGATTGGTCTGATTTAACATGAATTCCAAAATAATTGTAGTACAAATATTTTCTATTTTGTTTCTTTGTACGCAGTACATGATGTATTTTTAGTTATTTATTTATTATTGCTTGTTACCAATATTTCTTGAGTTCTGTGATTGATAGTTAATTACACCTTTATTTGGATGAAAGCTGCATTTGTTGTATGCCAATTAGCAATTACTCATTTACAATTAAAAACTAGTTCATGGTTTAAAAATAATGACAATGTTTAAGTACCATGTAATACCAGCAGCTTACCTCGATTAAAATACAACGAAACAATGCAATGCAAACATGTAGCAATGATGTTATATATATCTCTCCACTTGACTTTGTATTACAGAACTTGAGAATTGTTAATTTTTATCCCAGTACAGTGAAACCTCCATCGTCCAGTTGAAACCGTCCGCTAAGTAGAATGTATCGATGGTTATGTGGGAGTTTGATGACGGATAGAAGGGGGAATACGGTGGATCCGGGAACGATGCTTGGAGCTTTCACTGTACTAATATTATGTTGAACACACACAACATGAATTGTACCAGTATTTGTATCGACTGAGTCTTCGGTCAGAACCTAATTGTATGGCCTATAATAAAATGACGTATTTCTTTGTAAATTGTGAGGTAGTTCTTTGATCCCTGGTCCGTTCCCGACCTTGTGTGGTAACGAGGCCTGATCTCCCGGTCTCGTGTTTGACGGAACGTCATGGTAACGGGTGTGATGTTTGTCGCCGTGGTAACGTGGATCGATGTTTCAGGCGCTGATTTGTTGCGCGGCCGACGTCCTCGAAGGTCGTGGAATGGTCCAGATGGCGATCACCGTCACCGAGCTCATGAGGTTCTACCAGCCGCGATCTCCCGGCCACGTCGTCACTTGTCCGTGATCTCACCGCTGAACGCTTGAACGCAGTCGCAGGGCTCCACGATCAATAATAGCTATAGGTTTTCTACGTCTGATGTTCGTTAAAATCACTTTAGAAAAGAGGAATATTGAATCTGTGAGAAAGTAACGGTTACTTACCTGGCTTGCGGACTTTTGACAGCGATGTGTCGGAACGAAATGTAATATTTTCTTAACAGTTGTAACAGTTCAGACCATTGTTGCCGTAAGCCTTTAGGTGAGTAGACAGTCTTCAACAGCGAACCACTAGAAGCGGTCAAAGCCGAACAATTGCTAGGATCAAGCGTAATATTGAAGTGAGTAGCGCAATCACAAGTAGCAATCTCGTACAATAATAGGTAATCAAATGACTAACGTACCATTAAGACTGTGCCAAAGATTTCCACAAGTATGATCTTGTGTGCACTGCTCAAATTGCAGCCTGGATATCGTAACGCGTAATAACTGTTTTTCTACGTTTTTAACGTCGGGATCTGGCTGTAGGACTAGTACGTAACCCACGGTACGCACACGTTTCGTAGCTCTCTGTTTTATTGAATCACTTGAATTTTACTTTTAGTCGTAATGTAGGTTGGACAATATTTTTTTACTAAATAGCAATAATAATCCGCGCTTTATTCTTGATTTCCGTTGTTTGCGTTATTTAAGAAACTCGCACGGGCTTTTGACTTAGCTTTTATTTATAACTATGACTTGCCTATGACTGCCAAGGCTCGAGTACGGAGTGACACGTCTCTAGGTCTCTAGGTCTTGGGGAGCTATTGCTCCAGCTTGTCAGGAAGACGCACCGCAGATGTTCTAATAGTACACTGCCCGAACACTGCCTTCTCGAGACCTGTTGCCTGGTAACCAGGCCTGACAACAGCTGATAGCGTACAAGCTTGTGCTACTATTCATAAAGCCTCCTACTTTTATTTATTTGTTTTGAATTTTAATTGTGAAATAAAAAGCAGATTCAATATCTAGTATAAAAAGGTATAAAATGTTAACCATCATTTATCTTTATTGTAGGCCTAATAGCTTTACGTCTTAATACTGCTTATCTAATTTATATTTTATTTATATTAAATGCTAGTAGGGCCTAAATGTAAATAATATTTTTCTTACAAAATTGGCATCACAAAAAAGTATGTTTTGTTTTGTGTTATTTGTAAAGAAGATCTCATATCAGCTGTTCATGCAGAATGTTAATTGTAATTAATAAGTTATGTACGTCAACTATTCATTATTTATGCAATTAATATCTGTACTTATCGACATAATAATGTTTCTTTCCCGAGTTCTGGCTGTATGTATGTATACTATGAAGTAGGAACCAATGACAATTTATATCTAGTCAATATAATGGACTAATTGAAATTTTTGTACGTTTTGTTATTCATTTCCAACCACGCTTTTCTAAATCCTTTCTTAAATCACCTTCTCTGCTGTTGTTGCTCAATGACCCCACCAACAGCTAGGTTATATGGGGGTACTCTGCTGTTGTTGCTTAACAACCCCACCAACAGCTAGGTTATATAGGGGTACTCTGAGACACTGTCGTTGCTTAACGACCCCACCAACAGTCAGTTATAAAGGGGTACTCTGCTGGTAATTGTTGCTCAATGACCCCACCAACAGCTAGGTTATATGGGGGTACTTGAGAGACCTGGTGTTCGGATGCTCGAGAACAGGTTGTTCATGCCGACTGTGGGAAACCACATCGAGCCAGGCACAGTAACTTGATTATTTTCCATTCAGTTCCATTTTACTGGCACTGATAACACAGTGGTGATTGGCTTGCAAGCGAGGGAATAGATTGAACCAAAGTTCAAACCCTGCCACCATCAATCATAGGGTGACCAGACATCCCGGGTTTGTCCTTGTTTTGACCTTCATGTCCCTGACCCTATCGACCTAACCCTAACCAGCACTAAAAAATATATATATAATGGAACGTAACAATTTTCAATGGGGGAAGCCAAACCCCCCCTCTAATTTCAGTATTGCTCAATACGAAGTTTGGGACAGTGGGTTTTTTGTACAGTTAATCGATTTTCAGGAGTTTTGGTACAGTCATTGAATTTGTAGAATTGTATTCAGCCTTTCTGCCGATTGCTGCGCTGCAACCAATCACTTCAGAGTAAACAGCTGTTGAAGACCTGATAGACGAAGACGGAGGCCTATGCGACGAGTCCCCTTCCAGCTTCCAACTGAGAATAATCAACCTCATCAAGTTATCTCAACATGATAATTATTACCAATAATAGAGAATTGAAAATTGATCAATACATGTTCGTATGTATAGGCCTAGTATCAGGGCCGGCCCGTGGGCTGGGCGACCTGGGCGGCTGCCCAGGGCGCAACATTTCCAGGGGCGCAAAAATATACTGGCGCTTTAATGGCGAAAAACGTTCTTGAATTATATATGAATTAAATACGATTACCGATTTGAATAATCTCTCCACATCAATAGAAGATTATAGTTGCTTAGCGCGAACTGGCGCTATCTAGAACGTTTTCCGCATTGCGTTCACACTAAAGAATCCATGACTTCCAGAAATTTCGTGTAGTTCTCAAAACTCGTAGAGTCGTAGGCCTATATAAAGAGAGAACATTTCAAAAATTTCCTTGCGGGGCTTCATACCTTCTTCACTTGCATTCACTTTCACTACGCACACCTAGTTTGGGGGCTCACAATAGAGTCCTTGCCCGGGGAATGGGACTCTGTAGGAACAGTAGGGCCAGCTACATGTGATTAGCAAATATCAGTTAGACATCTCTAGTTCTATTAAAAAATTAATTTGAACATCTAAATCTCATCTGAAACACGTTAAACCATATTAAAAAAGGTGTAATTTTTAAAAAATCCCTGCAGGGCCAGAAGGGGGCCTTCCCCCCTTGCCCCCCCGCGGGTCGCCGGTTTCAGGTCGAAGTTTCAGGTCGATTTTCAGGTCGAAGTTTCAGGTCGATTTTCAGGTCGAAGTTTCAGGTCGATTGGTTGATCTGCCTATTTATTATGTTTATTATGGAACGGAACATTATGGAATGTTCATTATGGATCGACCGTATTTTAGAAGGTAATTCTCTGAATGGTGTGCAGCAGTTTCACAACAATAGGGTGTCTACGTTCATCCGGAAAGCCAGTACAATAATGCATTAGTTGACACTGAAAATGGTCACAAAACATGCACCTCGCGACGCGTTACATACACTTAATTACTTCTTGAGATATTTTATCGTCTGTGGTATCGATGTGTTTTTCAAAGAACTGGCTTTACAAGACCAGGGAAAATCACGCATTTTTTTTTGTAAATCGAGGTAACTGAAACTATTTATTTGTATCAAAACGGCCATAGATTGCTGTTGAAATTAAGCTTAGCTTTAGAGAAAGGTTCACCCTATATATCAAAGTATCAATTTTCATCGTGATGCTAACTATCTGAAGGTTTTCGTGTATGTAACAATTTAGTATTTTTCAACTAGTTTTTCCAAAAGTTTCACGGAATTGTCAACTTTTTTTTAAATTTCTAATTCTCAATAGATTATTCTAACCTTGGTGCATCGATGAATAATCAAATATTTGATACATTTTTGTGGGTGGGTTCCTCTTAGTTTGCTATTTTGACTTCATTTTCGATTTTTCCTCTCAAAATGAACGTAAATAAAAATGAGAATTAGTGATTACCTATCTTCATTCTTGCAAATTCATGCATAATTTCAACATCTTCAATAAAAACTGTTTTTGTATCATTTGTCATTACTTTGCATATATTTTAATATAGCCTGTATATTATCCTATAGTCCTATATGTATATAGCCCATATATTTCAACAAAAGCGCACGAATCTTGAAGAAATGGCATATTAAATTATACTTAATGAAATGATCAACATTTAAATTGATACCTCAAAATTTAGCCTAGTCAGCCTATCATTAGATGAGCGTAACGAAGACTTCCATTTCACATTGAAAAAAATCGGAATTTGTCCTTAAATTATTTTTGTTTGTTTTTGTAATATTGTGCGGGGCAACAGGTGAGGAAAATATTAACTTTTATGAAACGTTTCCTGCAGATCCGTGTCACACCAGAGTTTGGGTTGGGATTGTTTTCGAGAAAAATCGGTTGAACGGTTTTTCCGGAAAAAAATCGAAAAGTTTGAAAAATCCCCATAAGAATAACCCCGAGGGGAAATATTTGAAACACAACAATTCTTCAAAAGCTCTAATATTTTTTACTGAATGTGAAAAAACTACCATAGGCCCTACACATTTTCAGTGATTTTTACAACAATCGGATCAGAAATAACGAAGAAAACGGAATAAAAGTATTTATTTGATTGAATATTGTAGGAATAACAGATTTTGCAAAGTAGATATGGGCCTACAAAAGGTTGCAGGCATAGGGGTTTGAAGCGTTTGAAGTTTAATGCAAGGTCTGTAGATGTAGATTGAGCTGACATAATATTTTTCATTCTAGATTTCCATACTTCTTCATAAGCTCATGTCACAATTAACGCATGTACTGCGTTTTCCTAGTATGTTGCAATATTATTATCCAGGACATCAAAACGAAAAGACTCCGTAATTATTTCTTCAATTGCTATACAAGAAAGACTTTAAGGGGAACCCACCCACAGTGTCAACATGACATATAAACGATCGCAGTATGACTTACCGGATGAACATAGGCCTATTGTAATAAAACTATTTCAGGAAAGTCTGAGAATTAGTATCTTAAAGCGGTATGGAGAATTCAAATTGTCGATCCATAATAAACATTCACAATATGTTACTTATTATTTGTACTGAGTTATTGAGATATATTTGTACTGATTTGTCAGTGGCGTAACTACCGCAGGGGCAGCCGGGGCTGCTGCCCCGGCTGACTGGCCCATCGGATACCGGGAAATCCTCCTCGAGGCCTCGACCGTTTTGCAGGCCTGTGATCCCATTTTTAAATTATATTCATGTAAATATGACTTTAATTATGATCCCATAATTGCAAAGTAGTTTCAGAAAAAAAAGAACAGAGTGTGGATTTTCTTCTGTGCCTATATGAAGTGTGTAAAATCCTAACATACTCTAAAGATGATGAAAAAATGATTCCAGAATACGCAAGGACACTCCATCTACTGTTATTCAATTCCCTGCGAGGCTGGACCCTCTTTACCCTTCTCCGTGTGCATGTCGAGTTTTCTTCATGATATTCGTTGTGGTTATTGATCAATCATTAAATTCCAAAACTGCTCGTGAATCGTAAAAATCACTTCAAAAATGACCATATTTTAAACAATTCGCTGCTGAGAATTTTCCTGGGAGAAAACGCGAAAATGAGTGCAAAAATGTTCATACCATTTGAATTTCGGAAACGTCCATAATGATTAAATTATCAAGACTCCAAAACTGCTTGTAAATCGCAAAATCACTCGAAAATTTAGCATATTTCAAAAAATTCCCTGCACATTTTTGAACATTTTTTCTCTGGAGGAAATCGCAGAAAAACTTCGAAAAAGAATCCATAGTGATTCAATTATCGAAAATAACTTCGAAAATGTTCAAAATGGTTCACTTATCGGACTTCAAAACTGCTAGTAAACCGCAATTCAAATCACTTGAAAAATGACCATATTTCAAATATTCTCTACAGGGCTCTGCTGGGGGGGGGGGGGGGGGGTTGTGGTGTTCTGCTGAACGGTTATTTTCTTTATATTAACGGCACCCCCCCCCCCTTCAATACACGAATCATAAGGACGTCCCTGGACAGGGTCAGCTGAAAATACTTACAAACTGCTAGTTACGTAGGCCTGTCAATACTTTCAACAGTTTACACATCACATGAAGGTACAAATAATTTGATGTTGAATATTCAATATATAGTTTTTTGGCGGGAGGGGACCCATGTGACTCCTTTGCCCCGGGGCCCGAAATTCCTAGTTACTCCACTGTGATTTGTACTTGTTATTTGTGTACTTTGTGTTATTTGAGACGTGTGGCCGAGTGGGTATACACTGAACCGTCATTCAGGAGACCGGGGTTCGATTCCCGCCATGGATAGACCATTCTGACAGGGATTTTTCGTGGTTTCCCTCTGTCGTTCAGGTTAATACTGTGAGAGTTCCTTTACAGTCATGGAGATTTTTGAAGTTATTTTCAGATTTACCCCTCCCCCCCCCTCAGAGCCCCGCATGGAATTTTTTTGAAATATGATATTTTTTGAAGTGATGATTGCGATCTACAAGCAGTTTTGGAGTCTAAAAATGGAACCATTATGGACATTTGGAAGCTATTTTCGCGATATCTCCCAGCGAAATATTTTATTGTGTGTTTATTCGTAGGTCAACATACATAAGCTATATATTTTTGAAGGAGGATAAATTATTGGTGGGGCACAAATGTCGATGGGGGGGGGGGGGGGGGGGAGGGGGGGCGCCCACCTTGGACCCCCTAACGACGTCCCTGGTCAAGTTCTATGAATGATCATTTATCTGTTAAATCCCCCTGGCGGGAACTTGTTACCGTTTGGAGACTGGCACGCATTAAGGGGATGCGTGCATGGTGCTTACACAAATCGAGAAATTTATCTTTACTATTATTTTCTATTTTCAAAAACTAGTGTATTTGAATGAAAAGTTCACATCTCCAAGATAATTTCATGCTCTTCAATTGATATGATATTTTACTTGTGTGAATTAAATCAGTTTCGAGATGATACATCAATGAATTTCACCACATTCTTCTTATTCACTGACGTTTATCTTAAAACTGATTGAATTGATTGACATAAAATATCATATTAATTAAAGAGCATGAAATTATCTTATAGATGTGAACTTTTCATTCAATTACACTGGTTTTTAAACATAGACAAAAATTATTGAAGGTGAATTTCTATTTTCAAAAGCACCGTGCATGAACCCCCTTAATGTCTGCCAGTTGTTGTGGGCCGAGGTGTTGATCGCAGGCATGTAACGAGCTTGTTTCAGTACACATAACGGCCGCTAGACGGCAGGTCGGACTTTCAATTACACGACCAACTATTGGAAGTGGAGCTACAAACACGGCCTATTAGACTACACTGAAAATAATGCCTGTTTAAACTAAAATTAAGATCATTTAAACCCTCATCAGTCTCTATAATGAGCCGACAGCTGGTAGATTGTCTTATAATGAGTTTATGAAATACGGCGTGGAAATTAAAATGTTCGCCTGGGCATGTGTGTATACAGGTAGGTTGGTGCGATGATTCATTGGATACGCTGTTTTAATTTTGGGTTTTAGGTTACTCTTACATCATTATTTTCACTCACGTTTTGGCCTTCGCTCGCCCAACTATAAATACGTGGCTATATCGTTTCCTCAATTATTTATGAAATAGCTTATTTTTTGTTTTAGTATACGTAAAGTTTTAATATTATCTGCAGACCGGGTATCGTACAGATATAAATATTAATTTAGTTGAACCTTAACCCTTGACTTGTGAAGTATTTTATAAATATCTCTGCTATAAATCAGATCTAGCTGACCAAGGTTCTATTATTCTACGGCGCCCAACAGCATTAGGCCTTGCTGATCCATCACGGCATTCCATATTTCATTAGTATATGTTTTACTTTGCCTTTATAACTTTTCTCTTTCGCACTCAAATGTGTAGCAATAACCCATCAGGACAGCATAGGTTTTTTCGTCACTTTCTTCTATACAAAGCATTTTTTTAAAATCAATAATTATTGTTTACACATATAAATTATAGAATTCAGAGTTGGAGATAATATTAACTTATCCAGTTAAGTATTCCTTTGTTTAACAACATTCATACAGCAAGAACGTGAGGACTGGACATGTTGTCATAGTATTCAACGCTTCTTGGAGATAGTTATACCTATAGGCCAGGACGTTTAGTGCCCTTGTGTATCGGTATGATCATGGACCCTTGAATTGATATGCTTTTTTTTTCAATGTTGCTTAACGACCCCACCAACAGCTAGGTTATACGGAGGTACGAATGAGCGGATGATAATGACACGATGAAAGAACGATGAACGATGAAACGATGATAGCTGAAAAAAACAAAAACAGTGGGATTCAATCTAGATGATGACACTTGGCATGCCCAAGTGTCATCATCTAGATTGAATCCCATTGTTTTTTATGCGCAATCGGTTGCACCACTATTGAGAAAACTAATTTTCCATTTTCCCAATTACCCATAAGAATAAGCCAGAGAAGAATTTTCGTAAAAACAATGTCCTTCGAAAGAATTCAAATTTTCACCGAATTTCAATATAATAATGATACACATTATGCCAAACTTTCACTGAAATCCGATCAGTCGTTTTGATGTAAAAAATTATATCATGACATTTTTATACATCTAGCAAAGCTATTAAGAAAACCAATTAAATCCAAGCAACAGGTGTCACCAATTAATGAAGAACGATTAAAACAAGGCCTTCTTTATTATCAGAGAAATTATTGAGTGTGTTAGGCCTATAATGAATATAAAAGGAGGGTAATGACATAATTGTTCGGATCTCAAGGTGTATATAGGGGCCTATATGAATAAAGCTGTCATTACGTTTCAAATAGTAGTCTAATATGACATATAATATTAACCTGCATCAGATATTTCCTTCATTAGAATAGTCTACGAAATAAACCAACCGAATGGAAAGATGGATTTTAACTTGAATGCCGCCAAAACATCAACTTGATGTAACTTTTTGAAAAAAAATCAATTTCATTCTCATTAGCTCATCCATCAACGCGGAAACACATAACGCGTTTTCCTAGTAATCAAGTAGGGTCTATAGCACATAGGCCTAGTAATTAATGCTATTATTATCAAGGGCGCGCTCTGTTGATATTTTCCTAATGAGTATACACTAAATTACCCTAATATTCTACTATCTAATAATTAGTCCCTATCTAGAAATGTCAAATGTATATGTCATTCTGCCAGATTAGATTTGTAGTTTTGTTGGAATATAATATGAAATATGTAGGCCTAAATGTGTCAACAGTTACCCTCAGGTTTCAATCCTAAGTCATGTGACGAATGTATAGGCCTACAACAAGTATTGGGTATATTACGTGAATAATAATTATAGGCCTTTGGCTTTGCAGCATCGAAAAATTAAATTATTAGATGAGCGTAGCGAAGATTTTCATTCCATATACCGAAAAATTTTGGGCTTGGTTTTTATGTTTTTTTTTTTTTTTTTTTTTTTTGTGTGTAATTTTGTACGCGGCATACAGGTCAGGAAAAAGTTTCAATCAACTCGAAACTTTTTTTACAAATTGGTGTTATACCAGAATAGGTTGGGATTGTTTTTCAGAAAAATCGGTCAAACGGATTTTCCGGAAAAAAATCGGAAAGTATGGAAATTCCCCATAAGAATAGGCCAGGGGAGAAATACTTGGAATTTTATTTTTTTCAAAAGCTCTCAAATTTATACTGAGTGTGGGAAGAACTATCATACACATTTTAAGCGACTTATGGAACAATCGAATGTGAAACAACGAAGAAAACTCATTTTTAATGTACTTTTTTACACATCAATAAAAGCAATTAAGAAAAGCAATTAAGAAACTATTAAATGTGAGCAACAAGTGTCACCAATGAATTAAAACGTTTAAAATCTGTGATGGATATGAAGAAGGCACTGGTTTAATTGTTTGGAAACCAAGGTCCATATACCAACAGACAGCCGCGGTTTTTAAACCTTTGAAGTGATCCATGGCCTGTATATGTACATTGAGCCGACCAAATATTCTTAATTCTACATTTCCATACTTCTAAGCTCATCTCACAACGCATATAAGGCGTTTTCCTAGTAATATATATGTTTACAATCACGATTAGGCCATAAAATACATGAATATAAACCCCTACCTGAAAATTTCAAACATAATAATTAGATGAGCGTAGCGAAGATTTTCATTCCATATACCGAAAAATTTTGGGCTTGGTTTTTATGTTTTTTTTTTTTTTTTTTTTTTTTTTTTTGTGTAATTTTGTACGCGGCATACAGGTCAGGAAAAAGTTTCAATCAACTGGAAACTTTTTTTACAAATTGGTGTTATACCAGAATAGGTTGGGATTGTTTTTCAGAAAAATCGGTCGAACGGTTTTTCCGGAAAAAAATTGGAAAGTATGGAAATTCCCCATAAGAATAGGCCAGGGGAGAAATACTTGGAATTTTTTTGTTTTCAAAAGCTCTCAAATTTATACTGAATGTGGGAAGAACTATCATACACATTTTAAACGACTTATGGAACAATCGGATGTGAAATAAGGAAGAAAACGCATTTTCAATGTACTTTTTTACACATCAATAAAAGCAATTAAGAAAGCAATTAAGAAACTATTAAATGTGAGCAACAAGTGTCACCAATAAATTAAAACGTTTAAAATCTGTGATGGATATGAAGAAGGCACCGGAACCATTGTTGGGAAACCAAGGTTTATGAGATGAGCGTAGCGAAGATTTTCATTCCATATACCGAAAAATTTTGGGCTTGGTTTTTATGTTTGTATTTTTTTTTTTTTTTTGTGTGTAATTTTGTACGCGGCATACAGGTCAGGAAAAAGTTTCAATCAACTCGAAACTTTTTTCCTAAATTGGTGTTATACCAGAATAGGTTGGGATTGTTTTTCAGAAAAATTGGTCAAACGGTGTCTCCGGAAAAAATTTGGGAAGTATGGAAATTCCCCATAAGAATAGGCCGGGGAGAAATACCTGGAAAACAAAAATTTTCCGAAAGCTCTCAAATTTATACTAAATGTGGAAAGATCTATCATACATATTTTAAGCGATTTGTGAGACAATCGGATGTGAAACAACGGAGAAATCTCATTTTTAATGTACTTTTTTACACATCAATGAAAGCAATTAAGAAAGCAATTAAGAAACTATTAAATGTGAGCAACAAGTGTCACCAATAAATTAAAACGTTTAAAATCTGTGATGGATATGAAGAAGGCACTGGTATAATTGTTTGGAAACCAAGGTCCATATACCAACAGGCAGCCGCGGTTTTTTAACTTTTGAAGTGATCCATGGCCTGTATATGCACATTGAGCCGACCAAATGTTCTTAATTCTACATTTCCATACTTCTAAGCTCATCTCACAACGCATATAAGGCGTTTTCCTAGTATACCAACATACAGCCGCGGTTATTAAACCTTTGAAGTGATCCATGGCCTGTATATGTGCATTGAGCTGACAAAATGTTCTTAATTCTACATTTCCATACTTCTAAGCTCATCTCACAACGCATATAAGGCGTTTTCCTAGTATTTAGATGAGCGTAGCGAAGATTTTCATTCCATATACCGAAAAATTTTGGGCTTGGTTTTTATGTTTTTTTTTTTTTTTTTTTTTTTTTTTTTTGTGTGTGTAATTTTGTACGCGGCATACAGGTCAGGAAAAAGTTTCAATCAACTCGAAACTTTTTTTACAAATTGGTGTTATACCAGAATAGGTTGGGATTGTTTTTCAGAAAAATCGGTCAAACGGATTTTCCGGAAAAAAATCGGAAAGTATGGAAATTCCCCATAAGAATAGGCCAGGGGAGAAATACTTGGAATTTTATTTTTTTCAAAAGCTCTCAAATTTATACTGAGTGTGGAAAGATCTATCATACCTATTTTAAGCGATTTATGGAACAATCGGATGTGAAATAACGGAGAAAACGCATTTTTAAGGTACTTTTTCACACATCAATAAAAGCAATTAAGAAAGCAATTAAGGCACTATTAAATATGAGCAACAAGTGTCACCAATAAATTAAAACGTTTAAAATCTGTGATGTATATGAAGAAGGCACTGGTTTGATTGTTTGGAAACCAAGGTCCATATACCAACAGACGGCCGCGGTTTTTAAACCTTTGAAGTGATCCATGGCCTGTATATGTACATTGAGCCGACCAAATATTCTTTATTCTACATTTCCATACTTCTAAGCTCATCTCACAACGCATATAAGGCGTTTCCTAGTTGTACAATTTGTATATATATATGTATAATGTATATGGCTGAAACGTCCTATGGCTGAAACGTCGAGCGACATGGTTCTTTTTGGGCCTATATGTAGGCCTATATATGATGTTTTAAACTTTCATGGTCAATAGTATGTGAATTATTATTATTTCCGGGAATACCATGTGTTACAATTATTAGAAAAACGATTTAAATTATTTCCCCAACGTTTCAACATGTTTGGACATGTTATCATCAGGGGATTGTTTATTGAATTCATTCTTTATTCAATAAACAATCCCCTGATGATAACATGTCAAAACATGTTGAAACGTTGGGGAAATAATTTAAATCGTTTTTCTAATACTTGTAACACATGGTATTCCCGGAAATATTAATTCAAATATATATATATATATATATATATTATATATATATATATATATATATATATATATATATATATAAAATAAAGAAGAAAATAAAGAAAATAAATAAATCAAAATAAAGAAGAGCACAATTCATCAAATAGCCATGCTGGCCTTGAGGGGTTCGAGTACGATCCTTAGGAATCACTTATATGGTCAGCAGCTAAGGATCTAATTTGATTTCTATCAAACAGAAGCTGTCATGCTCAAGTTTCCCAGTTGCTCAATTAAACCACATGACTAATTTAATATAGTGTGTATATAATATACGTATATAGGCCTATATTTGCTGTTTTTTTTTATATTTTTTTCCATTGTGTTTTATATAATTTCTCTCTAGTGTATAATTTGTTTATTAGATAATTATTCAGAATAATTTCCTGTTATTTATATTTGTTATTTTGTAATTTTGTGTTATTCTGTGTCCAAGTGGCAACCGTATTGTCGGCAGTGTTTTTAATAAAAACTATTCTCTATATATAGGCCTATAATATAAACAGGACTCAATTTGTAAATGAAAGGCAAATGGAACGCACCTTACAGTAAATCATCACTTCTATCTTCCCCCTCCTCACCCACCACTTGCCACCACCAATACAAAAATATCAGGGAAAAAATTCAACTAATAAATCAAGTTGGCCTTGAAAGTATTCAGAATAATTCATTTGAGACGATTTTTATCTTTATTAAAAGGTAATTATTATTTATAACGAATAATAAAAAGAACATTCTCAGAATTTGAGAATATTTATTCATCCAAGGATTTCATTATAGCATGTAATGGTTTGATGAACGAATACAAATCCGCCTCGATCATCATTGATTTTTATAAACAGAATCGTGCGTGTGCACCGGTTTCAAAAAAGAAAGCGGAAAGCCGTCCCGGTGCGTACCGTCACAAATCAACCACTGTAGGCCTATGTAGGCTATATGTATAGTCTTCTATATAATTATATATATATATATATATATATATATATATATATATATATATATATATGAGAAAATGATTATATTTAGAGGTATTTTAGTCGTTTTATATGTATTTATTATTTTATTAGAAGCTCAATATTTCGGCTGAACTATATATATATAGGCCTATATATAATAGGCCTACATGGCTTTTTGTCGAGACGTGCATCACGTGATGTTCAATTGATTCAAGGGATGCACCTCATCACCTCATCGGGGAGTCGAACCCCAGACCTTTCGATGTTTGATACGCAACTGCAGCTCTTTCCATCTGAACACAAACAAAGGCTGAACTAATGGGCCCACATTAGGCCTATAGCGCGGACCGGGGTTCGAATTCCTGATGAGTCGGTCATTTTCAGTGATAGACCTAATAATAACCATGTATTCACATACATATAGGCCCATATGCCTAAAGGTCCACTTTCATTCAGGGCCTTCAGGGATTTCTATCTATACGGAATATTGATTGATTATTGTTTGCCAATTGACCCCACTAAGCGCAGGTTATTTGGGAGTATGAGTGAACTTGTGACAATGAAATTTTGAAGCAGGCCTAATGATGAGTGACAGCACTCTCCCAAATATACTTGCCATCTGCGGGACTCGAACCCAACGCCCAACGGTGACTTCTGTTCCTAAAGCTGCATATGCTCACTGAGCTACGGAGGGCGACTGCAGGATTTTGATACGTCATGAATTTATATTACAACTTTCTCGAACCTGAACCGAACGGAACCTGATCCTGAATCGGAACGAAACCGAAACGACTGGTTCCAACGAATAAAATCATTTGGTTGTATCAGAACCAAGGACCAAGTATATGGTCTATGCCAGAAGAGATAGCCTCATTAGAAGTGATGCGCTCAAAAGCTTAGAAGACAATTAACAAGCAAATACAGATTATAAAAGTCGGCCCAAACTCATGCTATACATTGATAATCTAATCAGTAGACGTATAGAATTACAGGGGTGGACCAGTGGCTAGCACGCTGAACCGTCATTCAGGAGAGCAGAGTTTTATTTACCTGCCACGCTCGACCATCCTGACAGAGGTGTAACGTGGTTTCCCTCTGGCTCGTTTCCTTCCCATCATTTCATCACCGTTAGGCGTGGGTTCGAGTCCCGCGTAAGGCATGGGTTTTAGTAAACGTCCTTTCTATCTTTTCATCACACCTCACCTCACAGTTCATTATCACCTGCTCATTCGTACCCCCTTATAACCTAGCTGTTGGTGAGGTCGTTAGGTTAACAATAATCAATCAATCAATCATTCCATTATACTAAAGATGACTGCTTAGGCCTACTAGCTTATTATCTAGAACAAAAAATAAATATATTTAATCTTGAAAATGGAATAGGGCCTACATTTAATATATTCTTAGCGTACTTAACATTGACACGGTACTGGAAGTATGTAAGTCTGTATCTCTAAATGTATTAGATATCGTTGCATGACTATAATTAATGTAGACTATACAAAACTCACAATGTATCACACTTGAAAATACATATTTCATCATGCATTACATATCTCCTCGAATCAGTGCACCCATGACAACCTGTATCATCATTATCTTCATTTTACCAATTAATGATCAATTGATAATTTGCCCGACAGTTGAACGATGGCCATTTTGTGATCAGCTGGCCCAGGCGTGTTCAGATGACAGGAGGCTGTGACCGTTCAACAGAGGTGGGCGTGTCCAGCGCTCTGATTGGCTCGCCGTTAACTCCATTCCAATTTTAAACCGCGTGCTCTTCGATGTTAGTACCGGCGCGACCACGGCGGAGTCAACAGAGAAACGACAACAATCGTTTACGTCAGATATCTCGTTAGTCGACGCGTGAACCCAACAATTAGACATTCAGTAACGACTTTCAAGGACGACTTTAACCTATAGGCACATTCGATAATAAAATCGATTTTATTTTATCGAATTTGTTTTGTTTTTTAACGAGTGCTACATGTGTACAACAGTGCTACATGTGTTTTATTATGTTGTCGAGCGCTGTTAGTGGTGAGATTGCGTAACTCAATAAGCCCCAGTGTGCCAGCCTACGGCTCGCGTGGTGGACGATTAGGGGCTCGTGTGCATGTGTGGACGATTGGAGAAGGTGATTATGGATCTAACGACAGGAGCGCGGAGTGACGTCTCTTGTGAGCCTCTCATTGGCTGTCAGAAAACACGTGTTGCTAAGTCAGTGTTCTCGATTCGCAGTCTCGTCGACGTCCGGGAAGACGCCGGCGACGCCTGTCTCCATATGTGCGACGACGGTGAGTCTTGCAAGGATTTCTACATTCGAATCTTCACTTCAAAGATGTTATATGACCATTACCATTATATCTACGTATTTATCCAAACATATATTTATATATAGGCCTATATATATATATATATATATATATATATATATATATATATATATATATATATATATATATATATATATATATATATATATATATATATATATATAAAGCCGCCTCCGTGGCTCAGTCAATCGTTAGAGAAACTGAAGTCAGGTCGGGCGTTGGTCCAAGTCCCGGATAATTAAAGTTTTTGTAAACGTTCTTTCACCTATCATCACTTCATTCACTTCATCGTTGCATTATCACCCGCTCATTCGTACCCCCGTAAAATCTAGCTGTTGGTGGAGTCGTTATAAGTAGCATTAAGAAAATATGTAGGCCTATTATATAGCCCAAGTTATATGAAATAAATGTGTGAGTAAAATGAGAAGGATTTCATGGAAACTATGCCTCTTGTTTCTACATAAAATTTGATAACTTTTAAAACCAAATAGACTCAAATATTCTAGGGGAAATCCTGTGGAGGAAGGGGGGGGATACGTTTTGTTCAACAATTCGTTGAAAGTAAATGAACTGTTAAATTGTTATCTCCCTTGGTTACCTGGGGTGATATTTATTGACTAATGAGTCGATTATCTAACGGACCCTTTAACGAACAACTAGGCCAGTCACTGTAATCCTGAGTCTCTATATAAAGTCAGTCTTGGTCGCCAATCGCTAACAGAAGGCCGACGTCATTTTACGTTTGAAAACTATCAACATATAGGCCTATAAGACTCCGCCAATCACAAACAATGGCTGACATAAATGACAGAATAATTGATCAGTGGATAGATTACTTGGAAGAAGGAAATAATGAAAATTTAATTACTTATAAAATGAATAACAAACAAAAACTTGGAGAACTATAAGGAAGTGAAATAAGAAATTTGCTCGAACTTTTTTCTTATAATAAACCATGTAGAGGTGTAAATAAAAATATCATAGGCCGAAGAAAAGCAGGCAGAATGATAATTGATTAATTAATAGAATATACACAACAATTATACAGAATACAATAACATTAAAAAATATATAAGGCCTATATCATATCATATCATTCTTTCGTACTTTTTATAGTAATTCCAAGAATACCCCTAGCAATTGACTCATTAACGCGAATGAAAGTGACTAACGTCGACATGGTCGGTTGATACGCCGCGTTGAGCGTTAGTTATTCCACATGTGTCGATTGGCAATGACCGCAGAGATTGCCGCGTGAACTCGGGGCCGTGATTGCGGCTAACGCACGCCGTACAGCGAGCGTCGAGCCGGCGAGGATCAACTGTGGGTTTCCACGGGTTGCCATGGACACGGTCTGTGGTTGCACAGGGACGTCGTTAGGGGGGCCAGTCGACATTCGCGCCCACCAATTATGTGTCCTCGTGACCTACGAATAAACATGCAATAACATATTTTGCTGAGAAAAATCGCGAAAATAACTTCGAAAATATCCATAATGATTAAAATATTAAAAATAATTTTGGAAATGTCCCTAATTGCTCAATTACTAGACTCCATATAGAACTGCTTGCAATCGCAGAAATCACTTGAAAAATTGATAATTTTAAATAATTCCCTGCGGGGGTCCAGACCCTCTTGTAGCTTGCGGCTCCACCGCGGTTATTTCATTCATGCAACCTGCGCCCCCCCGATACACAAATCCTGACGACGTCCCTGCATGTAGTGTTGCATGGTATGGCTTGTAATGCAGCACTGGTTGGCCGAATCATCAGCTCCGAGTCGAACTGGCTCTAGTTACAAACAGCCCTGTTGGTCACTGCCAGTTGTAGGCCTGAGTGCAGACTATTGCACGACGTGAACCAAATTATACTAGTTTTAGGTACGATAAGTTAGTTAGGTTAGGTTAGTTACTGGTTAGGTTGTGTTTGGTTAGATTGGTCAGGCTAGTTAGATCAGGTAATCTTTCGTCGATTCAGATTACTCGCAACAACAACAGCAACGCCCGCCACGGGTCACGCGACATGCCTACCCAAGTCTATCTGCACAAACACTTCTCATTCTTCTCATCCTCGGTTGTTTATATATCTTTTTATATTGGGTTTTAACGACGCTGATATAAGTAAAATTATGGCGTCGGATGAATGAATTTTGAATGATGGTAGCCTATGATGAGATAAAGGTTTCTTATAACTATAATGGGAGCGATAGTGGGAATGAAGCGGTCGTGGTCTGTACATTGTAAAAACCAGCTGGTATTGCCGGTACGATATATAGGCCTATACAGAGGGAAACGCGTGTGAATACACTGCTTTGAATTGATATGCCCCTCACCTACCGGATGACACGAAGCGAGCGCGTTACCACTGAGCTACATGTGCCGGTCGGACCTCACCCTTGTACGTTGTGGCTGTCGTAACTGCCACTTAACCTAACTGCCTTATCTCGAATCTACTAGTTAGTTATCATTATGTGTAGGCGAGTAAAATCCACGTATTGTAGGCCTATACTGCACTAAATATTACAAATACATCTTACTCCCATGATTAGGCCTAATCCTAACTAGAGAATTAAAAGCAAACCGTTATTCATCGGACCACCGGTCGCTGTCACCACTTGCGGACGTCGTTGTTATTGTTGTTGTTGCGCGCAGCATAGACCAAACTAACCATAGGCCCACATAAACTAATCAACCAATATCTAACTAACTAAATCAACCTAAAGCCCAACCCAAATCAACCTAAACTACTAAGGCCCGGTTTTACGAATTGATAGTTAGTGGATTAAGCAATAGTTAGCGGATTACCTTGTTATCACCCTTGGCTACGTATGTTATTTTTTTACCTTTAACTAATAGTTAGTGGTTTATAGTACTTAACTAAGATCAATGAGTATCAATTCGTAAAACCAGCCGCATTAGGCCCGGTTTTACGAATTGATACTCAGTGGATTAGGCAATAGTTAACGGATTAACTTGTTATCACCATTGGTTATACGTATGTTATATTTCTGTACCTTTTTTAACCATAGTTAGTGGATTAGAACTTAACTATAAGATTCGTAAAACTCGGCCTAACCCAAACTGACTTGAACTAAATTATACACTAAAAACTAAATGACAACTAAAAAACAAACATCCTAAAGTAAAACCGTCGACTAAAACCCACTTCCGTTGCGACAATTAGCCACTTTGAAATTAAATCCAGGCGCACAGTTAGGTTAAGTAGCCATCCACTTATACCGTCACATCGTATGTAGGCCTGTACGGTGATAAGGCTCCATTGTACGCGCATGCGTGGACAATATACGAGTCGATATCATTGCTATACGACCTGATGAGAAGAAAGCAATTATTATGGATCCCACTATCAGATACGAAACTGAATGTATCCAAAAAGAGACAACACTACATTCCGTGCATCAAAGATTTGTCAAATAAATACCAAATTGATGCCAAGTACTGGGATGTAGTGGGATTAATGGTAGGAGCTCGTGGCACAGTTCCTAAATTATTATTATCTTTTCTCAATACTTACAACATCCCAAGGAAGGTATTATTAAGAAATATTGTACACTCAGTTTTGATAAATTCAGTAGGTCTTTTACAGCACCAATTATATTCTTTCAAATAATTTCAATCTTTTTAAAAATCTTGATAATACCTTCTTTCATTTTCATACTCAGGCCCTACCCTTCATTAAATTAGTTTTATAATATTTCAGGATTTTTTTGTAATCAATTTTGTATCACTTTTGACAAACCATTGTACTTCTATGTATTGATTTTATTACGCTGTACCATCTTAATATCCCGCGTAGCGGACAGCCGTCAAATGAATTGACATTCTCTCAATAATAATGGTTTATTGTCAATTTTTCGATTTTACATTCTGAAATATTTGACATGCCAATAATATAATAGTAGAAAGATAATAAAATTAATTCATATTGAAATGTTTTATAAATAGCATGCATTTCGAAAATCAACATGCCTACTTGAATGCATTCTTAAATACATACTTGATTGGAAAATAATGCCAAGACAATTTTGGTCACTATTATTTGGAGAAATAATACAGAAATGGTGATATTTTTAATTTATGGTTTCTGTTGAAAATACTTCATTACTCTATATAGTATAGTAACATATTCATTGAAAATTCTTTCAAATTTCATTTTAAAGCATTTAAAAGATTGATTTAAGAATGTAGGCATGTGATTAGCCCATAATTCAGGTGCTGCATATGAGGGCTATTCGTTGATAAAGATAAATTATGTTTCTGCAAATGTATAGCCTTCCTATTTCTTGTTAAGTAGCTATTTAGATTGAATTCACTTTTGCTAATGCAGGATTGTCAACAATAAAAATAATATAGTAGGCCTATAATGAATGCATAGTGAAGGAAGATTAAGAGTGTTGAACTTTTCGAATAAATCCGAGCACGAGTCTTGATGAAACACTTGCGCACATGGGTTACAGCTTACAGCTGGCATTACATGGGCTATCGGCCTATCGTAAAGCTCTTCTCTCAAGAATCAACCGATGAATACATTAGAACAGGAATTATAGGACCTGAATATATGTACACTGGTACACATTGGGTGAAAAGCAGGGGCATCCAATACCACAGACTGGATGTAACGTATTCAGATATATTTGGCGCCCCTAGGGCTGAATCCCCCCCCCCCCCAGGGGTGGACTGGGGATATATTCCGGCCCTGGCAAATCTTTTCAGCCCTAGAGTACTGGTTAGAGCATCAAGTAAACGGGGGTTGGCGGTATGCGTTTGACCTATCGTTGAGGAATGGGGAGACGGTCGATTGGAGGTCGGAATCTTCTTTGTGGAAATTGTGGATACAAGTAGTTAATTGTATTAAAATCATAAATGTATTCATCTACCCACTGCCTCACAGTCCTTATCGGAAGACTTGTGAAAGAAATAATAACACACGGTACTAAATTATATTATTAATTATGTTTTCTGCGTTTTACTCTTAATTGTGAATGCTGTATCGTACGAATACCACTCGCATCATCGCATACTTTCTGAAGAACTGTAGTGTTGTGTTGCAAATATAAAATTATTTGTTTATTTCAATGAGTTCATATTTGCATAAACTATAAATGCTATGGCCTCCGGCCGGCCCTAAATCAGGCGGCCCACCGGGAAAATGCCCGCTTGCCAGCTAACCCAGTCCGCCCCCGTCCCCCCCCCCCTCCTCAAGTATAGTAATTAATTCCGAATAGCACACAATCTCATGAATTTGACGAGCAAAGGTTTGTATTTAGAAACACATTTATAAGTATTGTGTTAGTTATCAACCTATCAATAAGAAGGATGATTTTATAATCCTGTGATTACTAATTCATATATATTCAAACAATAATATCGCAATTTGTTGAATATCACCGTCAAATAACAATTCGTCCACCGAAGTGCAATCACCACTTTTATGATTTAGACGGCGAGATTACAGTTTTAAGCTATCCCCTACGTTTTAGGCAGTGTTGGGTAATGAACTTTTAAAATGACGCGTTCGTATTGTCTGAACTTTTCAATGAACGCGCTACATTTACAGTCGACGATCTTGAACTTTTTTCACGTTCGATTTGTCGGTGATCTTTAACGGAATAAAATGTTCATTTGAAAGTTCATAATTTTAGATCACTCATAATCCTTTTCGACACGATCGCACTATCCGCACTTCCTCGTCCAAATTCCGAATGAGATCGACTATATTACGGTTTATCCCGAATGTATAATATTCCCTGTTCGGGATTTGATCATGTGATCATGTGATCACGTGTCACCAGGCAGCCACGTGAGGTCAAGAATGACGTTTTGTGACTTGTAGTAGGCTGTGTACCTGATTGTATTGTTATAGCATCTGGAAGCGTCGCGCGTTTAAAGTGTTTATACATTTTAAATAAGTATAATTTCTCATCAATTACCATTAAACTTGAGACATTTATTGTAGAAAATGTGTGTGTACATATATTATTTTTGAGCCCTTTTTCCCATATAATTTTTGATGTGAATCTTTGAACGAACTTATGTTTTTTTGGATTTGTACTTTTACAGCAAAGATACGAAAACGAACTTTGAACTTTTTAAAAGATTGATTTATTTGACATGAACTGAACTTTTTGAAAGTTCGTTTATAAGTGAACTTCCCCAACAATGGTTTGAGGTAGTTCATATATCTTTTCTCTCAGGATAGGCCTATACTATTCACTGATTTCATTCAGTAGGCCTATAGACCTATTGTTTCACTAATTTCTAAAATTTGCAGCCCCTTGAAAATTTACCGCCCTAGGCCCGGGCCTCGTGGGCCTACGGCTTGATACGGCCCTGGACGTGAACATATCAAAAAAGAAAGAAATCCCATCGAAGTCCGGATTAACGATTGATAAATGTGTTGATTAGGCGCTAATTACCGGATCACTAACCGACGGATAGTTACCAACAATGTTTCTGTACCTCGATTAATATTTAGCATGATTGAGACACTCTTTTATTTTACGTAGCCTAAATCGAATACATTCGATTCCAGTTGACGGACGAGACGACTCCAGAAGATGACCAGCCGTAGCTGTTCGAAACGTCGAGACGTTAGCTTCTTTTCAGAACTGCCAACTGTTTCAAAGACGGCCTAGCAGCAAAATGTGACATTACAATAGATTCATGTATATATATATATATATATATATATATATATATATATATATATATATATATATATATATAGAGAGAGAGAGAGAGAGAGAGAGAGAGGTGTGCGAGTCCAGGTTTTCAAAGTCGAGTCCGATTCGAGTTCGTTTCTACATGAAATTATCGAGTCCGAGCCGATATGTCCGAGCCGAGCTGATATTATAAATAGGCCTATATATGATACGATTTAAAACTATTCAAAAATCGTATCATTATAATAACCTACTGGTGGTTAATCAGAAAGTTGTTGAAATAATATATATATATATATATATATATATATATATATATATATATATATATATATATATATATAGGCCTATATGGATCTATAAGTTATATATTGAATAAAAATAATAAAGCCTTCACTATCAGGTTATTTTGAATAATATTGAAATGTGAGATATACGTAAAGAGAAATAAATAAGCTCTAATTGTTTTTAAGTGTAGGAAGTTTAACCTGAATTATACAAGCCAATTAACAAATGTATTTTCCCTACAAATTCTACCCGTCCGATAACGAGCATAATTATACATGCCCGTTAATTACCTGTAAGACTTATTGAACAACAATATCGCGAGTCCGTGATTTGTTGATATTTATAATAATAGGAATACACTTATGCCATAATGTACCGATAGCACAGTGGTTTGTACATCATTCACAACTGTGTGCGATAGCGAGCTGGAATACGGCGGGTAATCGACATACTGGCGCGGGGGGCATGACCCCCCCTCAATAAGCTGACAACCGCGCTCGTCAGAAGACGAACCATCGGTGGGAGACGATTTAGCGATATATTATTTGAGTAAAAACTTTTGAACGGTAATAAATATCAAAATCTTAGTAGGGAGATGAGAGAAATCTTTAATATAGGGCCTATCTTCAAATGGTATAAGTTATAACTAGGGCTAGGATGTTTAAGAGTAAGACATATCCTTTTTTTTCTTTTGCCTTTTAACGTTTCATGCGTCCCTGACTGCAAAAACATGTTGTTCATTTTGCACTGAAAGGTATTTTTTCTACATTTTTGGCAAATTAGGTCTTTTTTCAGTGTTTTATGGGTCTTTTTGTCTTTTCTGGCTCTAATTTCTTATTGTGAAGTCTTTTCAGCCGATAATTGACTTCTCACTCATTTTTCCTCTTGATGTTAGAAGGAAATATTCTGTTTGATTTGAGTGACCAGAATGACTCGAATATATTTACTTCCTTATTTAAATATCCACTAAAAGTTTACACGCAAGTTTGATTTTTGGTCAAAAAGGTCAAAAAATTAGTGAGCACAAATGTAATTAGGATTATAGCCCCCCACGTACAGAAAAATCTATGTGAAATCAAAAATTTTCATATGAAGGCCTACTTTTTTATTTGAAATGTCTTTTTCTTCACTTTGCCTGCCTTTTTGGCAGTTTCCTAGCCCTAATTATGTCATTAGTTCTAAAAGCACAATTGTTAAGCGAATACAAATAAAAATACTTCATTTTCCAATCGATTGACAACTAGGCGATTTGAGTTGAATAGTTACAAATACCTTCTGCTGCTGGAAGGTATTACAAACACGTGTTGCCTCCGAATTACAATGTTGATATCTCAAACCGTTCGATATCATATTTCTCAGTACACACCTGATATTAATCCCAAATACATAGACTCCCTTGTACACTCTATGCACACTTGAATATGCTTCTAAGATGTTTAAAGAAACAATAGACGCACTCGGAAGTGTTCCGTCTCCGGTAGTTTGGGTTCTGCCCTCGTGACGTATGTGCATGAGCCCCCAGACCCCAGATCTATGTACACTTTTGATTCATCAACTATGGATCCCCTCCCCTTCCACTCGATCCAAGTTATTATACAATATAGGCCAATAACACGGGCCTGCATGTATAACAAGATTGCCCTTGTGGTGCCCCGTTCAAAACGATCCTTGACTTTCTTTCTTTTCCTTTAGGGCAACAAGTGACTTTCTGTCAAGTTCTCGATGTTTATCAGGAATATATATATATATATATATATATATATATATATATATATATATATATATATATATATATATATATATATATATATATATATATATATATATATATATATATATATATATATATATATATATATATATATATATATCTATATATATATATACATATATATATATATATATATATATATATATATATATGAGAAAATGATTATATTTAGAGGTATTTTTGGCCGTTTTATAAGTATTTATTATTTTATTAGAAGCTCAATATTTCGGCTGAACTATGCCAGCCTTTGTCAAGAGCAAAAATTATCAAAATTACAACAATCTACACACAAGCATACAAGATTCGAAAAAACAACAAAAGTTAAGGGAAAGAAAAGAAGAAAACAGAAGGCTCTGATGAGGTAATAGAGAAAGGAGGACTCTGGTTAAAGCTTGGTCAAACTTAGCACCTATCTGCGACCGGTAAAAGATAAGATCAATCTAGAAGCATGCGGGGTATACAAAATTCCATGCCAGTGTGGTTTGGTATATGTGGGCCAAACGAAAAAAGCAGTTTCAGCCCGCATAAAACAACATCATTACCACGAGCTTCGGGGTAACTTGAGAGACTCTGCTATAGCCAAGCACTCGGACTACACAACTTCTAAGGCAAAAGGAGAGCAACAAAAACATACAATCATATACGAGAAGACTAGTGTGATAGACGTTCAGACGAAGAGACTGCCTCGAGCTATAAGTGAGGGTTTGGAAATCTTCAAGCACCCTGAGAATATGAATGGCGAAGATCGAGGCTACATCTTCAGCGATGGTGGACCACGGCCTTATCTCTCCTACAGAAACACCAATAGAAGAGATAAGGGATGTCAGTGTACCACCAATCCAAATATCCGATGTTTCCGTTAGCAACCCATACAACCTAAGATCGAAGAAATCGAATGTATAATTCTTAGACTTATGTTTCTCTATTATTCCCGTATTTTGTTCTTTTATATTAATTTCTTGTTTCGTATTCGGATTATTTACAGACCTAGCCTAATTCCAGAGCCTTCTTCTAATCTTTAAACCAGAGTCCTCCTTTCTCTATTACCTCATCAGAGCCTTCTGTTTTCTTCTTTTTCTTTCCCTTAACTTTTGTTGTTTTTTCGAATCTTGTATGCTTGTGTGTAGATTGTTGTAATTTTGATAATTTTTGCTCTTGACAAAGGCTGGCATAGTTCAGCCGAAATATTGAGCTTCTAATAAATAATAAATACTTATAAAACGACTAAAATACCTCTAAATATAATCATTTTCTCATAATATGAGTCGTTCAAGCCTACGTGAAACCATATATATATATATATATATATATATATACATATATATATATATATATATATATATATATATATATATATATATATATATATATATATATTAGGTCTTTCAAACTTTCACAATTATAATATGAATTCATACTTTTGAGAAATGAACTGTGTAATGATATACAAATATTTAAACTCAATGAATTAAAGAAAAAACTACAGAATATTCAATTAATATAGGTATATTTATCAATCTAATAATTAACTGTGGAAGTTTAGAAGACTTAATATAGGCCTATATATATATATATATGTGTGTGTCTGTGTATGTAAATATATGGGCCAATAGCACGGCTGGCTGGCCGACCGATTGGAACGCGAGAGCGATTGGAACGCGAGAGCGGTGGAAAGCACTTTCGTCAATTACCATGGCGAGACAAGGTAGTGACAAGCTCGGATACCAACAGATATTTATTCGTCTCTGATTGATATTGTTCGTGGATGCCATTATACGTTCAACAGTTCCATCAACAGTCGTAAATTATCTCGTGTTTAGACCACATAAAGATAACCTCCGAGGAGACTACCTACATCCACTCATAACTCCAGCACAAAACACTTACACACAACAATATACACACACATAGGCCCTATATATATATATATATATATATATATATATATATATATATATATATATATATATATATATATATATATATATATATATATATATATATATATATATATATATATATATATATATATATAGGTGTATATATATATATATATATAAGCCGTCCCGGTGGCTAAGTCAATTATCGCTGGCGGTAGTCCGTTGGGCGTGGGTTCGAGTCCCGCATAAGGCATAGGGTTTTTGTAAACGTCCTTTCATCTATCATCTCTTCATCGTTCCATCTTTCATTATCCCCGTATAACCTAGCTGTTGGTGGGGTCGTTGAGCAACATTAAAAAAAAAAATATATAGGCCTATATGTATATATATATATATATATATATATATATATATATATATATATATATATATATATATATATATATATATATACAGGGGCGTCGGAACGTTTTCAAAGTAGGGGGGGGCAAGCTCAAAATTGCAACCCGCGGAGGAAGGAAGTATGGGGTGCCACACATTCAATAAAATTTTGGTATTTTTTCAGGATAGAAGGACAAAATACTGAGAATACCAAGAGGGGGAGGGGGGGGATCTCAGTTTGGAAAAGAAAATGCCATATAAGTACAGTTGTACAAAGGCCAGTTAACGCGAAGCATGCGACCCGCGGGGGGCAATGGGGAAGGACCCCCTCTGGCCCCGCAGGGAATTTTTTTAAATTACCCTTTTTTTAACACGATTTAACGTGTTTCAGATAAGATTTAAATGACAAAATTAATTGTTTTGAAGAACTATATGTGCCCAACTGATATTTGCCAAACATAGTTATTGTAACTGCAGGGGTCATTCTGGCACATTTCAGCGCCACGGGCAAGGACTAAATTATGAGCCCCAAAAACTATATGCGCATAGTGAAAGTGAATGCGAGTGAGGGAGGAACCAAGCCCCGCAGGGAAATTTTTGTGAATTTATCTTTTTAAATACGATTCTACGGGTTTGGGAATTGGACGAAATTTCTGGAATTCATGAATTCTTTAGTGTGGTAAGAGCTAGTTTTGCTGAATGGCTGATCCAAGAAAAATCTATATCTTTCGATAACAATGCTGTTCGAATAATAACATTTTCTCCACCCAATAATGCACAAGTAAAATAGAATACGATTTATGGCATATTATTATTAATAGAATGTTACAAATGTGCGCCGATAGCGCCCCTTAAATTTGACGCCCCTGGCAGTCACCGAACGACCCTTATTGGAAGTTCCCTTTCTCCATTCCATTGTATTGTCATTGTTACGACTGTTGGAATTTTGGAAATTTACAAAATGTACAAAAATTGTAATGAATAATTTATATCTGAGAGAAGCACTGCCGGTAGGGTTGTTTGTTGTTTTCTGATAACTAATAACTACTTACCAGAGCTATCATTCCAAAACAGTACACCAAATTCCTTTAAATCACACCTTTTTCAATATGGTTCAACGTGTTCCAGATGAGATTTAGATGCAAAAATCAATTTTCTCTTAAAACTGAAGGTGCCTATCTGATATTTGATTTTCTATGCAATGTGAAATATGAATCTATGTACGATTTTATCTATCTAAATAGGTCTACATCTTTCCTTCCTACTCTTTCTTTCTTTTTTTTTCTTTCTTTCCTTCTCTCTTCCTTCTTTTTTCGTCTTTTCTATTTCTCGTCTTTTCAATTTTTTTTGCAAGACCTTTTTCTTGCCCCCCCTTGCCCCCCCCTGGCCGAAAGTTGCCCCCCCCCCCCGGTTCCGACGCCAGTGTATATATATATATATATATATATATATATATATATATATATATATATATATTCGATGGAACATGCAATCTTCAATCATAATAATGCTGGACGCATATTTATATATATTGACATAGGTATATATATAATTATAATATGTATGTTTGATGTGCCTTTTGTAACTTGAACTAATTCCACATTTATGACAAGTTTGTAAGTATAATTAATTAAAGTCATGCAATAATACTTGAGCCCAAGTATTTCGGCCTAGTTATCTAACTGCTTGAGCAAAGGGCTTACACGTTGTCTAATGATGAGTGTTGTCATGCACATTCCAACATTTTATCTCCCGGTGATGACCCTTACAAAGTGGACTTAAATATTCAGTTAAAATACTTGTACATAATTTATATTCAATGAGGTCTGATATCATTTATTATCATTATTATATTATCAAACTGTATACTGTATATAGGGTAAGGTTGCCTAATTTGAACACTGCACTGTATTCAATTAGATATTGCACTTTTGTGCGCTCTAGTGGTCTATTATGTTACCCCACTAGAAAGTATCACGCCACAATAATTTTGAGGTCGGTAACCAAAGTTTATCGGCGAAAACAGAGCTTTTGTCATTCATACCATTTTCTGATCCAATTTCTGGCGAACATTCGTAAGAGTTTGATAAATGAACGGTTAGTAACAGTATAATAATATTGATTTTGATATAAACCTTATTTTATTGCGCATCGACTCATATCAATTGTTGTTTTCCACATAGGGCCTACCACCTAGAAATAGTAATTAATTATAATAATCTCAGATTACCTGTTTCTCAAATTAATTGAACATAACCTAAAAACGAATGCTCTAAAAGTAAATTCATTAATCTTTTAGAATGTCTAAACGAGGAAAATATGTGGATAATATTATAATATGAAAATAATATACTATTTGGTTATTGGGAAATGTTCAAAATTTTGAATTTCCGACATTTCAAATTCAGCAATATATCAAATTTCCCAAATTGCCATCTTTGGAAATTGCTGTATAACTTGGCATGCTCCAGTGCTTTACTTGCAAGTGCTCGTTAAATGCTAGATGTGCTGAAGTGAAGGGCACCCAAAAATCGTTGTTTTGCGAAGACTGTTGAATTTAAATATGCAATCCTTATGAGAATAACCACATGCTTCTTCATTTTTATTGTTTAATATCATTTTTTTTACACATTATATGTAGGTCTACGTATAAATGCCCCAAAAATTGTGTGTTATACTTCAAAAGAAGAATTATTTCACCATGATTCAAATTAGGAAACCACTGGTTCAATTTAGGCAACTAGTATTCTAACTTGAACCAATTGCACTACTTCATAATTCTATATCAAAAAATTGATAAAAATTATTTAAAAATAATAATATGTGAGTGTTTGTGATGAATGTAGACCTACCTAATACTCAAATTTGTTTGCCCGGCTATAAACTTCCAATTTCAGCTTCCTGAAAAATGAAATGTCTGAAGTGGTCCAAATCAGGCAACCTGGTCCAAATTAGGCCCATGTATATATATATATATATATATATATATATAGGCCTATATATATAACAGGGGCGTCGGAATACTTTGAAAGTGGGGGGGGGGGGGGTCTAGCTCAACAACTGAGACCCGCGGGGAACAAATAACAGTGAAAAAAAATGTCAGCTAATTTTAACAAAGTGGGTTTCAACAGGAAACAACCAGACAATTGATTCTTGCAAGACCTTTTTCTTTCCACCCCTTGACCCCCCCTCCTCCCCCCCCTCCCCGTTGGTCAATAGTTGGATTTTTTTCTATCACGTTAGGCCTGCATACAATAGCATGTAACATATTATTGATGTATGTTTCTTATGGATCGACAGTATTTTAGAATACTTTTTCTGAATGTTGCTAAGCAGTTTAATGCAATATGTTCATATATTATTATTATTATTATTATTATTATTATTCATTACATCGCAATTGTGCGCAGCACGGTGGCGAGTTCCTAAATTTACAAAGTTGTAGTTTATGACTTTTTTTTCACATTTGAAAATCCTTAAAAACTCGAACTCATATTAATGGAATCACTTATTTACAATTCAATATTGGATCCATCTTCTCGTCAACTCCTCTTTCTGAATTCCTCTGCTGTCAACTCTCCGCCCTCGAACACTCTTTTACTTGGCTTATATTCGGAGAGTCACTGCGATCGTTTATATGTTACGCTGACACTGAAATTATTACGTTGCCGCTGAGTCTCCCTTGAAAGTTATTCATCCTTGCATTTCATAGCGTTTGTTAAGCTTATTCTTGTCTTTGATTAAATAAATGAAATGCTTTTGTAGAAAACTTCTAACATTACTCGCATAAATCAGATTATTTGCTATTTCATACATTGAAATAAAACGACATTAAAACAAGAAACTCAATCAAATTAAATATTTCCCGGCATGCTATAATACTAATCTAGTTTTACAATTCCATAATGAGTTAATTCATGAGTAATTTACGCGATTCTATTATATGTTTGACCTTGTTCATTATCTAAATCATGTTCAAGTAGGCCTCATATATCGCATGTTTAACATGCCGTGTTTTTATTGTCCGCGGTCTAATGACTGCAGAGACTTCTTCAGCTAACCGAGCTGTTGATGAAGTGTGGCCATCTTGATTCCACCTTCAATACCAAATACATTCAATCTAATTAATATTTGGTTTCCAGCTCACAACTTATGACTTCAGTTTTATCGTTGGACAGTTTCATTTTTTATTAACTCGAGTTTTGATAGGTTAGTTAATTGCTTCAACCTTTCTTTAATAAACTAACGACGGGTCAGTAAATGTTGCCCGTAAAGTTAGTGAGATGCAGTCAAAGGTTTCGCCGCCAACGGTACGGTCCGGCTGGGGTTATGAAATATGCCGGTCCGTAATGACCGTGTTATTGATGGCCGATTACTCCCCTCTCTCTCCCACTCATGGGTCATGCGTATGCCACTTAGCCCGTCTTATTAGTGCATGGTGAGGTACCAAAAGAGCCGAACTAAAGGAGTCGTGGCTTAACTTTTAATTGCTGATTAATTATAATTATCGAGTTGGTATTGAAGACAGTGTTAGCTGCGTGTAGAGACGATCACGAGTGTTTGCAAGCATGTAATCGGGAACCTTAATAGGATAAAAGTATTAAAATATCGTGAAACAATATTAATTTATTAGATAACATAAATGTGATGCTGAGAATTTATATAATTTACTCAAATAATCGTTCATTAATTTTCTGTTCACGTTTTCATTATATTGTAATGTGCACTCTGTATATTATTATAGTTGATAATCTCAGATAAAATGAGGAATTATGTAAACTATGAACATTAGTTGAGTCAAATTACAAACAGGTCTCAGAATATACGCCTACATACAGACCTATGTAATACATTCAATAAAATAGGTATAATATAGGGGACGTCCATACATTATGTCACACTTTTTTAGGCCACTTTGAACCCCCCCTCCCTCCCATGTCACAGTTGGTCACAAAACCTATTACCCTTCCCCCTTCAGAAACGTCACAAATTCTCAACCCCCCTTTAACAAAAAAATTGAATTTATAGGTGACAAAGGTACCATAAAGTAATAAAATCGAAATATTCATTTCTTCATGTTTGCTTTTTGAGTAGTCAAACTTAATAATTATTTGATATGCATCTGCTGTTTCTAGGGTGGGTATGAATATACCTAAGAATCTATAAGAATGGCACCAAATACGTAGAACAAAAAAATGGTACATCACACAGTTGCCTCCCCCCCCCCCCCCCCCCTTGTAACACCTTGTCACAAATCTCAACAACCCCCCTCCCCCCTAAGCTGTGACGTAATTCATGGACGTCCCCATAGGATAAATATCTTTTCACGCAGTCTTAGTCTGATTAATGTGATTCTCGACGTTTACTTGATCCAGTAGTGCAAGCTGTTTGTTTCTGTTTCGTGTATCTCATCCAACAACGCACGTAACAGAAGAGTAACAATACAAATCACATTAAGATTAAACGAAGGATTATTCTGAAAATAATAAGTCTACATTCAGAGGTATTTTAGTCGTTTTTTTTGAAATAATTAAATAAATACTCGATATTTCGGCAACTCTATGGCTGCCTTTGTCAAGAGCAAACATTATATGACAACAATACACGAATACATACAAGATTCAGAATATAAAAAACAACACAAGTTTATAGAAATAGAAGGCCCTGATCGAGCATTATCAAATTATTTCCAAAAAACTACTGAAATACCTCTAAGGCGCGGTATAACCAAGTCCAGTGAGCCTTAATCTGAGGGTTGGTGGAAACAAATAGCACGGGTAACCATGGTGATAACAACTTTAAACTGCCAGTTAGAGCTACTCCCAAGTGGTAGTACCGTGCCTAAATATAATATCTGTGAATAAGTCCAGTTACGTGCAGTTAGTTCCCAGTTCCAACTAAGAATGCGTGAGAGTAAACATGGCGGTTAAGGGGGTTCATTTACAGTCCCTACAAAAATAGAGAAATTTTCCTCCACTAATTGTTTCTATGTTCAAATGAAAAGTTCACATCTCCGAGATAATTTTATGCTCTCCATTTAGGCCTACTATGACGTTCTTTTTCACTGAATTCAATCAGTTTTGAGATGATACGTCAATGAATTTCATCACATTATTTTTATTAATTGACATATTATCTTAAAACTGATTGAATTCACTCAAACATAATGTCATATTAATTAAAAAGCATACAACTATCTTGGAGATATGAACTTTTCACCCAGTTACACTGGTTTTTGAACATAAAAACATTAGTGAATGTGAATTTCCATATTTGTACAACCACCGAGCATGAACCCCCTTAATGCACAGCCAGGGCGATATGATGAACTCATTGAACTGCGATGAACTGCGATGAACGTGTTGGGTACAAATGGTCCAGGTCTCCCGGGGTCTCCCGAGCAAGCACCGGCACGGCACGGAGCCACGGGCGATCACAGGCCGGACCGTGCCGAGCCGGCCGCGCGCGGGCAATTAGACCACTCTGGGAGCCATCCACACAAATGTTCTGAACAAATAAAAACATTATGTTTTGTACGTTCATAAATTCTAATCATCAACCACTGACGACTAGCATAATATAATCTCATTTCTCCCAAGGCAACATTTTAATTTGACGTTTGTTTAAATGGAATAAATGTTCACTTCTTCTCGTTTCCTTTTTGTTGTTAGCGTGTTGGTTCCTTGGCAAGCTGGCCATTGTTGTACGGTGTTTAATTTGCTGACAGAACACTGGGGGGGGGGGGGGGGAGTGGGGGGATTGGTTGATTGCACCTTTTGGCGATCTAATCTGCTGCATTATATTATATTTTATTAGAATATTAGAACTAGCCAAGCCGTATATTCACAACTGTGCAGCCACATCGTCGATAATGGATAATGTTTGAGAGATTGTTATTTATGTACAATCAAACGATCCCATTTTAATTTAATTTCGAATTACAACAATTTATAAGTTGTTGTATATTTAAGAGAGCTGTCTCGATAATAATTGGAACAAAATTATTGCCACCATAAAGTTGGCGGATAGGCCACAGGGTTTATCGAGTGAAGGCAATGCAAATTATTTTTATATAAAATTTAAAATAAAGTTTCAATTATGGTGTATAATAAATCGTTCCTACGTTGCAGCGTCGCAGTAAAATTCTAATTGCGGGATTTTCTTATAGACGTGGTTTAGCATTTAAATACATTTAGAAAAAAGCAACTAATAATTAACTGTAGGCCGGCATTAGGTCGTAAATATTATGGCTACCTGTTTCTAGTGCAGTGCAAGGGGGATATGCATTACTCGCCATTATAATTGTCCACGGTAAGAAATAAACTCACCTTGTGAAATATAATGTAACAGAAGAATGGCTATTCGATGAAAACAAATGGGAGATTATTATCATTCTTCAACAATCATTTTCAAAGCTAGGTTGTTAATATCCGTACCTAATGTATGAGTGATAAACACAGTTTAATTGACTTGTTTGTTTATCGGTAACGAACAGGGGCGCTCAGGCCTTATCTGCGGCACAATTAAAACTATACATTGATTAACAGACAAAAGTAATCGCGTTGAACTTATTTGCCAACGTCAGTGAATAAATAGATAGATAATTGAATAAAATATATTGATTGAACTCATAGGTCTTTGTACACCTTTGGTAGTTTGCACCAATATGTAGATTATTATTCGTTTCAGATTTATTGTGAATATTGGAAATGTCTGTAAGAAATAGATAACAAAATACATTGCAAATATACATAGGCCTATAGTAAATATGTATAGGCCTATGTGTGTTTTGTTGAATTACGGCTTTCACGATTCATTTTATAATCAGTCATTATCAATAAGGATCCATTGTATATATATATATATATATGTATATGTATAGGGCCTATAGGCCTATAGGCGTATAGAGCTATCAACCATAAAAACCCACATTTGTTCATATAACTGTACACTGAATATAAGCAGGATTTCTCCGATACAACAGGGTAGGGCTCAACCCACCTAGATTATAAAAAAGGTACGAATAAAGGTTTACAAAATAGGCGTGTAATAAAATATTTAGCGTTTTCGCTTTTTTTCTGCGTTTCAACTGAATTTGATTAGAGGCCATGCCACTATCCTTGGTCTCGCATGCAAGCTAGCAAGCCAACAAGAAGTCGATCAGTTTTATGACTCGACCATTCCGGGTAACGTATTGTAAAACAATTATCGAGTCCGACTTGGGGCGAGGAGAAACGCCAGAAGCAAGATTAATAAACCTAATGAGTTTCTTAGACCAGCATACAAACGAACACATTTTATTATTTTATAATAAGTTATTAAAATAACGAGCGTTGCATGTGGTTAACCAGTGGTTTGCCAGAGTACCAGTTAGGCCTGCAGTCCAGAGGATGCAGAAACATATTTATGATAAACGGATTTAATTAGAACCTGTATTACAATTTATATAATGACAATAATACATGTTTTTTTATTATTCTTGATTATAACAATTGATACAAGAAAAGTCAGTTCATATCAAAAATCAAATTACAAATTATACATTACTTATATAAATTCAGTCACCCCGGTGGCTAAGTCAATTATCGCTAGCGGTAGTAACTGAAGTCACCGTTGGGCGTGGGTTCGAGTCCCGCATAAGGCATGGGTTTTTGTAAACGTCCTTTTACGTATCATCACTTCATCGTTTCATCATCATCCGCTCATTCGTACCCCCGTATAACCTAGCTGTTGGTGGGGTCGCTAAGCAACATTAAATTAAAAATTATATAAATTCGGGAATTTGTGTATAAATCCATTAGTCGTTGAAAAAGTCAACATAGATTTAATCATGTTCGTCAATATAACATAAAACATGGGCCTATACTTTTGATCATCTGAAAATTATCATGATCTTTTAATAACACTATTTATCATCTAAATATGGTTTACGGAGTAAATGTACTTCTTTATAAAATATGTTTCCAATTTACATTCAAAATTCTTATAGGCTTCTTTTAATAGTTTATATTCTTGTTAAAGATTATTAAACCAATCTGATACCAATCTTTACACTCTGGAGTGACCACATAAACGTGGTGTGGGATTGTTATGGAGTCCATGTTTTATCTGTTTCGTTGGGGTCCGCGTGTTCGTGACCCGGCTAGGCATGCCGTGTATAGTTGCTGTCACTGGTAACCGCTTCTAAGTGATGTGCAATTGATTAATTAGCGGACGGAGAGTGGTTGAAAACTTGACTGGAAACTGGTTCTTTGCGAGCATGCAACAAGCCGTGAGCCAAATGTTGACTTCCACGATCCCAGAATACTGTTATTATACATTTCATCCTCGATAATATTTCAATCCATTAGTGTGATGCAGTATGGATATAATACAGGTCCATATATATATATATATATATATATATATATATATATATATATATAGGTATATATATATATAAAATGCTGCTTCACGACCCCACCAATAGCTGGGTTATACGGGGGTACGAATGAGTGGATGATAATGAAACGATGAAGTTATGATAGGTGAAAGGACGTTTACAAAAACCCATGCCTTATGCGGGACCCGAACCCACGCCCAACGGTGACTTCAGTTACTACCGCTAGCGATAGTTGACTTGGCCACCGGGGCGGCAGGTCCATAGGCATATATATATATATATATATATATATATATATATATATATATATATATATATATATATATATATATATATATATATATATATATATATATATATATATATATGTGTATAGACCTATATATACATACATCGTTTTTGGAGCGACTTTCCTGGACATGGAGATTGATATTCATAATAATTTAGGAATAAAACTAGGCCTATAAGTATTGTGGTGAATAAAATATGATTAGGCCTATACGTACTTTTATTTGCCAACCTGTTTCGATAGGACTGATAGGATTGTAACTAGCGTCGTCGGGGCTAGAACCAAGGAGGTTAGATTACTGATAGGCCTATTAGTAATCTAACCTCCTTGGCTAGAACTGAATTAAAACTGTATAACAATTTGCAATACGAACAAATCACTGTGACTATAGAAGAGAACAAAGAAGGAAAAAATATGGAAAAAATGAAATGAAATAGACAGATGAGTTTCGTATGCTGTCAGCTATCATGCACTATAACCATGCCCAGCTATAGTTAAGTATTCATGTGGATATCGATCAGAATAATAACTGAAGGCGGGAACCGAACCCCGGACTATCAATGCTAGCTTGTTCAACTTTAATATCTGAAATTTGAATATTGTACTCTAATATTTTACTTTAATTCTTTAATAATTCAGCTCACTATAGCTCTAGACTTATAAGTTCTAACATTATCGTATTCCTACTACTCTCTTAGTCAATATTATTCTTGCCATATCTATTACTCAATTTACTTCAAGGTTTGGGTGGAAGACCACTATCAAAAGTGAACCCCGCCTACTTTGTACAATTATTGTATATATCCTTCATTATATTATATTTTATATCATAATGTTATTATATCATACAAAAATTGAACAAATAAAGACTTACAATACATTACATTACATTACATTACTACTCGACCTAATTTACCAGATCTTTCGCAAAATTAAACTCAATAATTCAAATCAAAGCCATTCCATCTCTTATTCCTTTTTCAATATATTGGGTTATAGCGAAGATCTATTGGCTTCGGATGGATGATTAATGAGATGATGGGATGATGAGATGAAGGTTCTTGGGTAGTGGTGAGGGTAGTGGGATAGGAAGGAAACGGTCATGGCCGACTTATTGTAGGAATCATCCAGACATTAGCCTAGACTACAGAGGAAACCATGAAAAACCTCTGTAAAGATGGTCGGCGGCGGGGATCGAACTGGGTTCGAAATTCCCCTCGCCTCCCGGATCACATGAAGCGAGCGCGTTAAACACTGCGCTGCATGTGCCGGTCTCTCATTCCTATCTCTCGTTTCGGTATAACAGGCTAATTATAAAATTATCACAATTAAAAATGGTAATTGCAATTAATTAATGATAATTTATATTATTTCTTGAACATCCTACTGCTGTCCTGACATACGATAGCCGCTCTATTTCCAGGAAGAGATTAACTCACACACGTCACTTCTAAGGACCTTGACCGGAACTAGCATACACTTCTTATGAAAACTTTTCAGTTCCTCGTATTAGGCTCACCGATGGGGATAATGATGACCAAGATCTATTGGTGTCAGTGAATGATGAGTGAGACGGGAAGATAAGGTGGAGTGTTATTTTATTAGGTGTTTTGAATAAAGTGAGAAGGAGTCGGTCGTGGCCTGCTTCAAGGAACCGTCTTATGTATCAACTTGAACCACAGAGGGAAACCACGATGCACCTCAGACAGGGCGGTCGACCATAGCGGGAGAAGAACACCAGTCTCCTGAATGACGGCTCAGCGTGCTAGCCACTGGACCCCCCGTCCCAGACAGGATGGTCGACCATAGCGGGAGAAGAACCCCGGTCTCCTGAATGACGGTTCAGCGTGCTAGCCACATGGACCAATCGTCCTCAGACCAGGATGTTCGACATGGCGGGAGAAGAACCCCGGTCACCCTGAAGGACGGCTCAGCAACTAGCCATTGGACCACCCGTCCCAGACAGGATGGTCGACCATAGCGGGAGAAGAACCCCGGTCTCCTGAATGACGGTCAGCATACTAGCCCACTGGACCACTCGTCTCAGACAGGATGTTCGACCATGGGCGGGGAGAGAACCCCGGTCTCCTGAACGACGGTTCCGCATACTAGCCACTGGACCACTCGTCTCAGACCAGGATGTTCGACCATGGCGGAGAGGAAGAACCCCGGTACGATGGGGGTTCAGCTATAGCCCTGGACCCTCGCTCGAAGGAGTTTTGACCATGGGGGGAAGACCCCGGTACCTAATGACGGTTCAGATATAGCCAGGACCCCTCGTTCAGCGGATGTTGACCATGGCGGGGGAAGAACCCCCTCCCTGAATGAGGTTCAGCATACTAGCCAGGACCACTGTCTCAGAAGGAGTTCGACCTGGCGGGGAGAAGAACCCCCTTCTGAAGCGGTCAGAGTGCTAGTTCTGTCAGAAGGGCGACCTGAGGGAACAGAAAACCCCTTCCGAAAGACGGTTCCATACTAGATTTGGGCCATCGTTAGAAGGATTTTTGACCCTAGGGGGGAAGAACCCCGGTCTCCTGAATGGGGCGGTTTAGCATACAGCAGGACCCTCGTCTCAGAAGGGTTCGACCATGGGGGAGAAGAACCCGGTCACCGAAGACGGTTCAGCCTATACCCCGGCCCCCCGTTTAGACAGGAGTTCGACCCATGCGGGGAAGAACCCCGGTCTCCTGAATGACGGTTCAGAGTGCTAGCTTCTGTCAGAATGGTCGACCATGACGGGAACAGAACCCCGGTCTCCTGAGTGACGGCTCAGCAACTAGCCATTGGACCACTCGTCTCAGACAGGATGGTCGACCATAGCGGGAGAAGAACCCCGGTCTCCTGAATGACAGTTCAGAGTGCTAGCTTCTGTCAGAATGGTCGACCATGACGGGAACAGAACCCCGGTCTCCTGAATGACGGTTCAGAGTGCTAGCTTCTGTCAGAATGGTCGACCATGACGGGAACAGAACCCCGGTCTCCTGAACGCCGGCTCAGCGTGCTAGCCACTGGACCCCCCGTCCCAGACAGGATGGTCGAGCACGGCGGGAAAAGAACCCCGGTCTCCTGAACGCCGGCTCAGCGCTCTAGCCACTGGTTTCGGCTCAGTTAGTCGTGTGAGTTTTTTGTCCACCTCCACGCACCGACCGGTAAGCCACCTGATTATCGTAGTCTTGAACTTGAAAAGGAAGTGGTTAATAAATATTCGGATGAAAAGTTTCGATGTCAATTCTGTTTAATTAGATTTCTCGTCATTTCTTGTCCTTCTGTATCGTCCGTGCTGGTTGAGCGGACGTTCTTTTGTTCGCTGCGACCACAACTTGTGTTGGCGTTCAGCGGTGGTCCGTGTCCCCCCCAGCCCCCCAGTCCCCTGTCAGGGGTCGCCGCCACTGCACCCCGCCGCACGGCGAGATGATCGAGCAACACGGGAAGTGTGAATGGAAAAGTGAGAGTGAAATGGAAATTGAAAAGGAAAGGAAATAGCAAGTTTTTATTGTATTTCTCCAAAATGTCTGACCCGTATTGTTATACAAGATTCATATCATGTTTATTGGTTTTTGACAGAAACACAAATGGAAAAAATCCCGCCATGTAATTCTTCATGAATATTCAATTTTCAATTTCAATTTTCTAATCAAAAATCTATATTTTGAATATTTCCCGAAAACTTCACAGTTCTAAGTGAGAAGATCAGAAATGTATTTCTTTAATGTAAAGAGAGAGAGAGAGAGAGAGAGAGAGGAGAGAGAGAGAGAGAGAGAGGAAGAGAGAGAGAGAGGGAGAGAGAGAGAGAGAGAGAGAGAGAGAGAGAGAGAGAGGAGAGAGAGAGAGAGAGAGAGAGAGAGAGATGAGAGTAGAGAGAGAGAGAGGGAGAGAGAGAGAGAGAGAGAGAGAGAGAGAGAGAGAGAGAGAGAGAGGCCCAACAAATCAGGACATTCATTCTCACAGCGGTTCCTTGAAACAGACGTGCTAGGTAAACAAGAGGCGTTCGTCGCGCTACCGCACATCATTAGTCGTGCTCATTACCAGTCCATGGGAGAGGAATCACTTGTCGACGGTTTGAGACATCCAACTACCAACACGCAGGAAACTGGGATATTTCTAATACCTTCGTAACGAGAAATGTATTCTGAGTTATATATTGCATAATTGTCAGGGTTTTAAGCGTATGGTGAAGAGTGTTGATGGTCGACCACGGCGAGAATCCAACCCTGGTCTCCTGAATGACGGTTTAGCGTGCTAGCCGCTGGACCACCCGTCTCAGTATATAAATGATGAACCAATATTGTTTAGTATGCATGCACAAGTGAATGGCCGATCACCACCACTGGCGGATGTGATCACGCCACTGTGTACGCAAGAGGCTGCGTCAGCGCATGCGCGGCGGAGGGTGACGAGATTAGGCTCGGTCCAGATCTCGTCTTTTTGCTGGCATTGTGAGCGACCGAGCAGCCTAGCCGTGTTTTAAAGGACATCACAACCCTGAAACTGGATTTGGATGAATTATGACGATAATTATTTGGACCATAATTTTAAAGAAAACTAGAAATTAAAATCTCAATTTCAGTAATTATCATCAATTTTTTGTCCCCCAGAGACCATGAGTCATGACGTAGGCATTACCGATTCTGTATAGATAACATAGACAGAATCGAGTAATGTCTACGTCACGAGTCACGACTCAGAAAAAAGACCAGGTTCCAGAGGACAAATATATACATTGTTATTTTTGAAATTGATAGGCCTATGACGATTTCTAGTTTTTTGTAATATTATGGAAATAAATATCGTCGTCCACCTTATCGTCGATTCTTTTATCTTTTTGAAACTAGAACGTGCGTACCGGTTTCAAAAAAGGAACTGGAACGCCGTTCCAGTGCGTTCCGGCACAAATCAACCACTGATCTTGCTATGTCATCTCTGGACGCTGCAGCTCTGAACAAGGACCCCGTGCTCTGCCCGAACCAGTCCCTAAGGTTCTTGAGCCACGAAGTCCTACTCTGCCAGGTCTACGCCTTCCTTCGATCTTTCCAGCTTGTGAGACTAATTGCGAGTAGCTATACCAACTGTACTCAAATTCGACTGTCCTAAAATGTCCTAAATATCAACGGTACTAAACTGACCTGAACTTCTGGGGACGCACTGTAATGATGAGTGAGATCTATTGGCGTCGGATGATGATTTATGTGATAATGGGATTATGAAATGGAGGTTTCTTAGTTAGTTGGGCTGGAAGGAAGCGGCCGTGGTATATATATTGTAAGAACCATCCCGCGTTGACCTAGAATCTACGGAGAGAAACCCGTAAAACCTCTGTAAAACTAGAGGATGACGAGGATCGAACCGAGGCCCGACCAGCGCGCTACCACTGAGCTAGCAGTACTGGTGCATGGACCCATTAGAGATGAGGACAACGAAACATAATACTCGATCCTGGCAAGGTCAACTTACGTATGCATTTAATAGCCTCTAAGAGGGTGTGACTAAATGAGTGTATCTAGCGGTTTGCTGCCATCATCATTGTTGTCACGCTTCAGTTGGCATCAGTGGCGAGCTGCGTGAAGGTGGCGGTCGTCCGGCTTCTTGTCCGGTTAGAGGTACACAAGTGAACGAGGCAACTGGGCGTATTCAACAAGTAAAACAACATAACACAGACATGTATTCAAGAACATGTTTTGGTTACATAATCGAAATGAATATGAAATCATCCTCAGAGTAAAATCCGAAAATGCTGTTTTTATAGGTTCACCAATTTATTCACTTCGCAAGGATATATAGATGTAGGCCTATATATATATATATACGTATTATATATATATATATATATATATATATATATATATATATATATATATATATACACCACATATATATATATATATATATATATATATATATATATATATATATATATATATATATATATATATATATATGAAACTTGGGCCTATGTATGGCTACATATATATATATATATATATATATATATATATATATATATATATATATATATGAAACATGGGCCTATGTATGGCTATATATATAACCGGCACATGCAGCGTAGTGGTTAACGCGCTCGCTTCATGTGATCCGGGAGGCGAAGGGCTTTAGGACCCGGTTTCTCTCTGTAGTCTTTTAGGCCAATGCCGGGATGGTTCCAACAATATAGGCCACGACGCTTCCTTCCTACTATCCATCCCATTACCCAAGGAACCTTCATCTCATCATCCCATCATCTCATTAATCATCCATCTGACGCAATTATAGATCTACGCTATCATAACCGTGCGTCGTTAAACCCAATATAAATATAAGTCTATATATATATATATATATATATATATATATGTGTGTGTGTGTGTGTGTGAGAATGATGTGAGAAATGATAGCCTATGTATACGTCCCTCCTGAATACCATGGTACGGGGTGAAGTGAGGCCCTAGAACGTCCTACTGGCTAGACCAGCTATTACAGCCCACCACCACCACCACTTCCATGTTCCTTATCGCTGTCAGGCATGAGCCTGCCTGGCCAGCCAATCAGCGCACGAGGCTGGCATCACGTGACCCAGCCGGCCAATACACGCGCGAGAATACACACCAGATGTTAAGTAGGAACATTCGGGAGGAAATTGTCGAGGAAAATTGAAAATATTGTGTGGGAAAATATAAATTGAAATAATAAATGGAATAGAAACATGCAATAGTTTATTCTCAGGACATTCATCAAATGGAATCACGTTAGAAACATGCAGTGACTTATATTCAGTCTCTTGTTAACATCTTCGTTGTGTGGCTAGCACGCCGAACCGTCATTCAGAAGACTGGGGTTCGATCCCCGCCATGGGCTACAATCGTGACGCATCGTGGTTCCACTCTGTCGTTCAGGAGACCGGGGTTCGATTCCAGTCATGGTCAACCATCCTGACCGAGGTGCCTCGTGGTTCCACTCTGTCATTCTGGTGAATACTGGGATTTTCCCGTAATATTAAGCCACGACCGCCTCTTTCCCATCATTCCTATAGACTAAAGAGGGCTATTCATTAGTCCCACCCCAGTCCTATATACTAGTCCCATACTAGCCTCACACTAGGCCTATACTAGCCCTACACTAGCTCTATACCAGTCTATAATCTACAGTAGAAGCGTTTTGTCATCTCACCAGAAAAAGGCTGACTTTGTCGCCCCGTACTAAACTCGGCACTTCCACCCATGTTAATCAGAGCTCCCACACATACATGTACTAAACTCGGCACTTCCACCCTTGTTAATCAGAGCTCCCACACATACCACATCAACGTACTAAACCCGGCAATTCCACCCTTGTTAATCAGAGCTCCCACACATACACGTGCTAAACCCGGCACTTCCACCCATGTTTGGCAGCTGCGCGTGGTTAGTACAAGTTGTTCAGTTCCCCGCTAGTGGCGCGCGTGCAACTTGGCCAGCTGGCCCGGACGCAATCTCGCATAGGTCCCGACGCAAGGGCTGCATTCGCTTCAATTATTGCTAAATAAACATTATAACTTGACTTTTTCTCTGAAGAAGATGCAGTGTGAACCTTCTTCAACTAAATCTAAGCAGAATGCACGAAAAAAACGTTCAAAAAGACACAAACCTACCAACGGCCTAGCAATAGCTCTTATGCCCCAACCAATTCTACGTAATAGTGATTCTTACGGCAATATGACATCATATATATATATTTTAGGCTCACAGAAAACAAAAAAAGATAGTAGAACATTATCAAAAACATCATTTCATGAAAACAAAAATGTTTTGCGCGCAGTGGCTTAAGGTCAATGTCGCTAGCGGTAGTAACTGAAGTCACCGTTGGGCTGGGTTCGAGTCATGGGGCATGGGTTTTGTAAACGTCCTTTCACCTATCACACCTCATCGTTTCATTATCATCCGCTCATTCGTACCCCTACAGTGAGATTCGAAGTGGCGACCTTCGTACCAAAAAGTAAACATATCACTCAGAGTGGACTTATTAGCCTACTTATAAGCAAATAATGCAAGAAAATGCGCCTTGTGTGGAGCCTATAGGCCTACGGCCTACGGGATAGTCAAGTCGCACCCGGACTCGGCGCCTCCACCGTTATCTCTAGAAATACAGAAGCTTGTACCAACGTGACGACATGTACACATTACATGCCCGCAGTCACCCATTAGACCTTGTCGACAATACAGAAGCAGATGCCTAATTACACACTTATCATTTTATAACTCTCTCTTATCTACAATCATATGCATACCTCCTCTCGTATACAGCCAGCAATATATATCATTCATTAGTGAAAGAAAGAAACATTATCAAAGTAGAAGATAAAACCTCTTGTATATATAAGACGGGGCTCCCCTAATACTTGGTGCAATAAAACCAAGACGTATTAATTTAACCCTTTGCCGTTCATGTTACATTTTCATTTTATTTACGACATAATTGTCTAGCTCGGCGGTATTCGGTCGGATTGTGGCGGGTGCACGAGTTGTGCGCATGCGTGGATCGGCCGGAGGAATTCCCTCCGAATAAGCGTGAAACACGCGAGTGGAAAACAGCAACAATTCCTTTCGCTCACTCTTTAAGGGGCCATGGGAGTCGAAAGAGCGAGAAATCTTGACATTTTTAACGGTATGAGATATCGAAATTCCGATGAGAATATAATACAGATAATTTTAATACCTTCAAGATGGTATGAGTGAAAACTATTGAACGTGGGCTATAGGCCTATATCTCATAATAATTGTTAAAGGTATAAGGCTCATATCTGTTTCTCAGCAGTATATGTTTGACAGTTATGTAATATGAGTTATACAGTTATATAACTTATTCCATCTTGGAGTTATTTAAAATATCTGTCTTCTCCCCGTCTCAGAATTCCGATAACTTATACCCCACAGCTCGAAAGTCATCAACAAACAAAACAACTGATACTTCGCTAAATCGTCTTCCATGCTCCCTTAAATAACGTCTGTGTTGCAACTTGATAGGTATAGATGTTCATCTTTTTTTTATTAAAAATTAAAATTACTGTATTTAATTCGTATTCTCTAATGTTCTTCTTCCTTTGCACCAAGATATTATTATATAGATATCATTTTGAGGTTAGGTAGGTAAGGTTTGTGTTGGATTGAATTTCTGAAAGGGAAGAGTCAAACCTCCCGCTTTAACTTTATACTTTAACTTTGCTTCAACTTTACGCCGAGCGGCGTGTTGATAGCGAGGGTAAGTGGACTGTATTTGAAAATAATAATAATGGTGGTTAAATGATACGAGGTAAAAATAAGAAATGAAACGAGAAGAAATAAAAAGAAAGAGAAGAAAAACTCAATAAATATAGTTGAGCGAACGAGGAACGATAAAGCAAACGAGAGTGAAATGGACACTATAGGGTGGACCGAAGGTTCTGGACCCTGGCTCCACAGAAAGAGAAGAGAATACCTGCCCAGCACGAATCAGAAGAGAGAAAGAGAATGGTCCGAGCTGACGACCAGGCGACGAGAGAAATGTTCAGAGCGAGGAAGAAAAAAGAAGTGAAGTGACTCCAGAAGTGGAAATTTAGATCAGTTGGTTTTCAGATAAGTTGTTTTTTAGTACAGTTGGTTTTGACAACACATTCCGGTTTATCACAAGGCTACACACTGATAACGGTCCATGTTCGGAGACACAGTCGTTTTTTTCCTTTTTTTATGCTGCTTAACGACCCCACCAACAGCTAGGCTATACGGGGGTACGAATGAGCGGGTGATAATGAAACGATGAAGTGATGCTAGGTGAAAGGACGTTCACAAAAACCGATGCCTTATACGGGACTCGAAGCCACGCCCGACGGTGACTTCAGTTACTACCGCTAGCGATAGTTGACTTAGCCACCGGGGCGGCCAATAGTCGCGGTGTTCTCGTGTGTTTGGGCCACACTTCTAGTGCACAGTAGGCCACAGTGGGTATAGAGGGTGTAGAAATAAGACAGCAGACAAGCTTGCTTTACACGTTTATTGAACCAAAAGCTTCACATTTTTTTGTTAAGAGAGAGAAAGAGAGAGAGAGAGAGATGGAGAGAGAGAGAGAGAGAGAGAGAGAGAGAGAGAATGGGAGAGAGAATTCTGACGCTATATTATGACATCAACCCAGTCCGTCATTGCAACATTCTGATGTTGTGTGCAAGGTGACCCGACCGGTGAATTGCGTTAAGCTCGTACATGTTAACGATTCTACTATACTTATGTCCACGAGAGGAGAAGGTAGTCTACTCTGAATAATCGTAGGAACTCAGACCTCACATAATTTCGTTGCAACTTCAAGGATTTCTGGAGATGTAGGCCTATAGTTACGTTTTTACTGTTCAAACTTGTTCCAAAAATCACAAAACTTGAGAATACCAAAACTGAACAAATACAACGGTGATATTTGCATTTGTTATGTTGGTAGACGACCTTTGGGAGGGGAGGGGTGGAGGGAGGCAACATTGTTTATCAGAAGGTAATATAATACCTCAAGGGTCTTCGTACTTACCGGGTCTCCGCCGGAGGTGAACACTTTTTACCCTTTTATCGTACTTCGACCACGATACCCCTAACTGACTCAGCCATACGTTCACAACTGTGTTAAGCACTAACCTGACTTGAGCAACGTTCGCTAACTGCTGTTAGCCACTAACTGACTAGCAACGTTCGCTAAATGCTTTTAAGCCACTAACTGACTTCAGAAACGTTCACTAAACTGCTGTTTTAAGCCACTACTGACTTGGAGCAACGTTCGCTAACTGCTGTTAAGCCACTAACTGACTCGCAACGTCACAAACTGCTGTTAAGCCAACTACTGATTGAGCCAACGCACAACTGCTGTTAAGACACTAAACTGACTTCAGCAACGTTCACTAACTGCTGTTAAGCCACTAACTGACTTGAGCACGTCACAACTGCTTTAAGCACTAACTGACTGACGTGTTAACCCATAAGATTTGAGCAACGTTCCTACTTTTTAAGCCCAAACGACTGAGCAATTTCCCGCTAATGCTTTTAAACCACAACTGACTTTGAGCAATTTTCGCTAACGTTTTAACCCACTAATGATTGAGAACGTTCGTAACGGGTTTTAAGCCACAAGATTTTGGGCAACGTTCGCTAACTGCTGTTAAGCCCAAAACGATTGAGAAACGTTCGCTAACTGTGTTAAGCACTATGGACTTGAGAACGTTCACTAACTGCGTTAAGCACTACTGACTTGAGCACGTTCGTAAGTGTTTAAGCACTAACTGATTCAGCAACGTTCACTAACTGACTCGTTAAGCCCTAACTGACTGAGCAACGTTCGCTAATGCTGTTAAGCACTAATGACAGAACGTTCACTAACTGCTGTTAAGCCACTAAACGTGAGCAACGTCACAACTGCTGTTAAGCCATTATGACTTCAGCAACGTTCATAACTGCTGTAAGCCCTAACTGACTTGACCAACGTTCGCTAACTCTGTGTTTAAGCCACTAACTGACTTGAGCAACGTTCCTAACTGTGTTAAGCCACTAACTGATTTGGGCAATCCAACTGCTGTTAAGCCACTAACTGACTTGAGCATCGTTCAAATGCTGTTAAGCCACTAACTGACTAGCAACGTTCACAACTGCTGTTAAGCCAATAACTGACTTGAGCAACGTTCGCTAACTGCTTTTAAGCCACTAACTGACTTGAGCAACGTTCGCTAACTGCTGTTAAGCACTAACTGACTTGAGCAACGTTACAAACTGCTGTTAAGCACCTAACTTGAGCAACGTTGCTAACTGCTGTAAGCCACTAACTGACTGGGATCGTTCACAAACTGCGTTAAGCCACTAACTGACTTGAGCAACGTTCACTAACTGCTGTTAAGCCACTAACTGACTTAGGCATCGTTCACACCACGTTCGCTAACTGCTGTTAAGCCACTAACTGACTTAGGCATCGTTCACACCACGTTCGCTAACTGCTGTTAAGCCACTAACTGACTTGAGCAACGTTCACTAACTGCTGTTAAGCCACTAACTGACTTAGGCAACGTTCACAACTGCTGTTAAGCCACTAACTGACTTGAGGCAACGGTTCGCTAACTGCTGTTAAGCCACTAACTGACTTGAGCAACGTTCGCTAACTGCTGTTAGCCACTAACTGACTTGTCAACGTTCACACTGCTGTTAAGCCACTAACTGACTTGAGCAACGTTCGCTAACTGCTGTTAAGCCACTAACTGACTTGAGCACGTTCACAACTGCTGTTAAGCCACTAACTGACTTGAGCAACGTTCGCTAACTGCTGTTAAGCCACTAACTGACTTAGGCAACGTTCGCTAACTGCTGTTAAGCCACTAACTGACTTGAGCAACGTTCACTAACTGCTGTTAAGCCACTAACTGACTTAGGCAACGTTCGCTAACTGCTGTTAAGCCACTAACTGACTTGAGCAACGTTCACTAACTGCTGTTAAGCCACTAACTGACTTGAGCAACGTTCACTAACTGCTGTTAAGCCACTAAAATGGCAACGTTCACAACTGCTGTTAACCAAAATGACTTGAGCAACGTTCACTAACTGCTGTTAAGCCACTAACTGGCTTAGGCATCGTTCACACCACGTTCGCTAACTGCTGTTAAGCCACTAACTGACTTAGGCATCGTTCACACCACGTTCGCTAACTGCTGTTAAGCCACTAACTGACTTGAGCAACGTTCACAACTGCTGTTAAGCCACTACTGACTGAGAACGTTCGCAATGCTGTAAAGCCACTAACTGCTTGGCACGTTCCTAACTGTGTAGCACTAACTGACTGAGCAACGTTGCCAACTGGTAAGCCACTAACTGACTTGAGCAACGTTCACAACTGCTGTTAAGCCACTAACTGACTTGAGAACGTTCGACTAAATGCTGTTAAGCACTAACTGACTTGAGCAACTTCCTAACTGGTTAGCCACTACTGACTTGAGCAACGTTCACTAACTGCTGTTAAGCCACTAACTGGCTTAGGCAACGTTCACTAACTGCTGTTAAGCCACTAACTGACTTGAGCAACGTTCGCTAACTGCTGTTAACACTAACTGATTGAGCAACGTTCACAATGCTGTTAAGCCACTAACTGACTTGAGCAACGTTCGCTAACTGCTGTTAAGCCACTAACGACTTGAGCACGTTCGCTAACTGCTGTAAGCCACTAACTGACTGAGCAACGTTCGCTAACTGCTGTTAAGCACTAACTGACTTGAGCAACGTTCACAACTGCTGTTTAAGCCACTAACTGACTTGAGCAACGTTCCTAACTGCTGTTAAGCCACTAACTGACTTGGGCAACGTTCGCTAACTGCTGTTAAGCCACTAACTGACTTGAGCAACGTTCACTAACTGCTGTTAAGCCACTAACTGACTTGAGCAACGTTCACAACTGCTGTTAAGCCACTAAACTGACTGAGCAACGTTCGCTAACTGCTGTTAAGCCACTAACTGACTTGAGCAACGTTCGCTAACTGCTGTTAAGCCACTAAACTGACTTGAGCAAACGTTCACAATGCTGTTAAGCCACTAACTGACTTGAGCAACGTTCGCTAACTGCTGTAAGCCACTAACTGACTTGAGAACGTTCACAACTGCGTTAAGCCACTAACTGACTTGAGCAACGTTCGCTAACTGCTGTTAAGCACTAACTGACTTGAGCAACGTTCGCTAAATGCTGTTAAGCCACTAACTGACTGAGCAACGTTCACTAACTGCTGTTAAGCCACTAACTGACTTGAGCAACGTTCGCTAACTGCTGTTAAGCCACTAACTGACTTGAGCAACGTTCACTAACTGCTGTTAAGCCACTAACTGGCTTAGGCAACGTTCGCTAACTGCTGTAAGCCACTAACTGACTTAGGCATCGTTCACAAACTGCTGTTAAGCCACTAACTGACTTGAGCAACGTTCACAACTGCGTTAAGCCAATAACTGACTGAGCACGTTCGCTAACTGCTGTTAAGCCACTAACTGACTTAGGCAACGTTCGCTAACTGCTGTTAAGCCACTAACTGACTTGAGCAACGTTCACAACTGCTTTTTAAGCCATACTGACTTGAGCAACGTTCGCTAACTGCTGTTAAGCCACTGACTGACTTGGGCATCGTTCACAACGCTGTTAAGCCACTAACTGACTTGAGCAACGTACAACTGCTGTTAAGCCACAACGACTGAGCACGTTCACAACTGCTGTTAAGCCACTAACTGACTTGAGCAACGTTCCAAACTGCTTTTAAGCCACTAACTGACTTGAGCAACGTTCGTAACTGCTGTTAACCCAAACTAACTGACTTGAGCAACGTTCACAACTGCTGTTAAGCCACTAACTGACTTGAGCAACGTCGCTAACTGCTGTTAAGCCAACTAACTGTTTGAGCAACGTTCGTAACTGTTTTAAAGCCACTAACTGACTTGAGCAACTTTCCCACTAACTGCTGTTAAGCCACTAACTGACTTAAGCAACGTTCGCTAACTGCTGTTAAGCCACTAACTGACTTAGGCATCGTTCACAACTGCTGTTAAGCCACTAACTGACTTAGGCAACGTTCGCTAACTGCTGTTAAGCCACTAACTGACTTGAGCAACGTTCGCTAACTGCTGTTAAGCCACTAACTGACTTAGGCAACGTTCGCTAACTGCTGTTAAGCCACTAACTGACTTGAGCAACGTTCACTAACTGCTGTTAAGCCACTAACTGACTTGAGCAACGTTCGCTAACTGCTGTTAAGCCACTAACTGACTTGAGCAACGTTCGCTAACTGCTGTTAAGCCACTAACTGACTTAGGCATCGTTCACACCACGTTCACCAACTGCTGTTGAGTTAGTTACGTCTAAGACATGGCTATACTTAGAGTGACGACACTTCATGGGTGACGACACTCCAATATCCCACACATCTCGATATTGGGTCGTATCCAAGAAGTTTAATGATCACATTATTCCTCATGCCTAGGTAAAGGTAGAAGAGAGTACACAAGGAGCTGTGGTAACGTGTAATCGTTACACCTTGGGTGAATCTAAGCCCTCTATAGGGCTAGCCCCAGGAAGTGTCGTCACTCTGAGAATAGCCATGACATAAGAGTAATATCTCGGTAGCTCCGTGGGGAGAGGACCGGCAATCTGAAGGTCCCGGGTTCAATTCCCGGTCGAGACGTATCTTTTATGACATGGCTAAAATATCCCATATATATATATATATATATATATATATATATGATCATTAAACTTCTTGGAATATCCCATATATAGGCTATGTGTGTATGTGAGTATGTATATGTATACAAACTATTTCATTTCATTTAATTTATTTATTCATCCAAATAGATCGTTACATAGGATTATGTATACAATATTTGGCAAGTCAATACAAATAAGTGGCGGTTTTCTAGGGTAGGCAGAGGAGGCAGTGCCTCCTCAGTTTTTTGAGAGGCAGTACCATCTCATTTTGACAGGAAAATAGCGCTTAGAACCAATTTCAAAATTTTCGTCTACATATATTTTCTCGTGATTTCGTGTCTATTGCCCATCATCATTGATTTTTATCGTTATTTACACTATTTCATACAATAATTTTCATATTCGCTGCATATTTCATGTACCGCGTTGTATAGTTCCGAGCTGAGTTTCTCATGTTCGAACTGTACCGTGGAGGCAAGTCTCCTATCAGGCTTGAACCACCCGCGCGCTGGTCGTCTGGGATGGGGGGAGACGGTCGCTCGGTACATCCTTCTTTCGTGAGAGTTGCTATGTATATCATACGAACCATGTGTTCTATCTCTCTCACTCTCGACCACGCATGCGTACCCATGGCTTTATAATACGTGCTCGGGAGGCTCGCCTCACAATGCGATCCCTTATGCTGGACACCGAATCGACACGCGTAATCACACGTTTTACGTTCGGTTCTTTGATGTTGTTATGATGATTATTTTTATTTATTCATCATTATTATTACAAGTATATTTGTATTACTATAATAATCATTATTATAATTGATATTATATATTTTTCACCCCACAGTTGGAAGAGCGTGCTAATTATTCTTGCATATGTATTATTTGAATATAATAATAAATAATAGTAATAATAACTAATATTATTATTATTATTGATTGTTACTAGTTGTTTGGTTTGTACTTCCTATTAATGAGTGTTTCAAATTTTTACTCTGTTTTTATTCGAGTTTTGACCAAAGGAATTTGTGAGAACTACGAAATTCATTTATATGATGTCACAATGGTCAATTATTAGGCCTACTGTTATTTCACCTTGTCTATTCATTTTGTTGATACAATCAAGCAGTCAACTATAACTATAATATTCGTATTAGTTATTCAATCGGAATTCGGATTTATCCCTCATAGATGAATCTAAATTGCAGTGTGCACAAATAAAAATCACTCTGTAATACAGTAGATTACTTTGTCAACTTCAGATAATTAAACACGTAGGCTACTGTGTCCAGTGTATATCATTCTGTTTATAGTGGGGTATCTTCAATTCTTGCTTCGTATCAGTGACTGAAATATCACACGAATTTCTGAGAATTTATTCCGGCTTAGTGTTAGTTTCTTTATAATTCAGTTCAGTCGTGGACAAGAGTAGTAGCCCTAATTATTGTACAATGCTGTTGTGTCAAATTTCGATGTAGATAAAAATGAAAATCCCCTTACAAGTGACACCTTGACGTGGTGGTGGGGTTTGCTTGGGTCAATTCTAAAAGCTCTGCAGGCGGGAACTTTATGCTCACACTGGGGTCATCCTTTTGACGCAAAATAAAAATTCATTCAACGCGCCTTCAAACCCTAACATTCATTCATGTAATAAGAATGAAAAGAATATAGTCATACGCATCTTATGATTTATTAGAAAGAAACCTGCCTCCCCCCCACTGAAGGGCACGAGCCGCCACTGATACAAATATAAAATTATAATATAAATACAAACGTACTTCACTCGTCAATTGTAAAGATTTTATAAACATTTTAAAAGTACGTGAAGTATTACATTAACGTCTAATTATTAACTTCTGTTAACGTATATTAACTATCGAAGAGAGAAGATATGAAATGCAGTATTCTGGCTCCATCAGCCGAATAAAACAACAAACACAGCCATGCATGGTGTACAAGCTGAAGACAAACAAAGTTAGCTCTCTCTCTCTCTCTCTCTCTCTCTCTCTCTCTCTCTCTCTCTCTCTCTCTCCCTCTCTCTCTCTCTCTCTCTCTCTCTCTCTCTCTCTCTCTCTCTCTCTCTCTCTCTCTCTCTCTCTCTCCCTGTCTCTCTCGGTCCGTCACACATAGTGTCGAGACCTCATGTTTAGATGGCATTAGTTCTTAATTGTTTTATTACCCTGATGTTTGCTGTGCGCAAGAACCTCTTGCCGTGATATTGCTTTAGCCGTGCTTTTATTCCGTGTTTTTTACAATAAATTTCAAGCAGTAGTTTTTACACGTGTAAGTTCAATGTTCTCAACTTTGATCGCCGTATCGTACAAATTTTTTAA
>OU015464.1:33451797-33481129 GCA_907164805.1 Brachyptera putata
CAAAACCCCAGGTTCCCTTTTTGGTTTTTTTCACTCCTCCCCTTTTTAAGATAATTTTGTTTTTTTTGTTTTTGGGGATCCCCCTTTTGAATTTTGGGGAAAAAAAACCAAAAAAGGTTTTAAAAGGGGCCTAGCCGAGAATTTAAAAATTTTGCTAAAGGGCCCCCTTTTAAGAGAAACTATGTCACCCAAACTCCTTTTCACGACGACTAGTTTTTGGGAATTTAAAAAAGGTCAGCTTCAATCGGCCCCAAAAAAGAATTTCTGTTGAAAAGCTTGACTCAGTGCACATTTTCTTATCCACGTTTTTAAAGAAAGGATGAACCACTGAACACGGGGTAGGGTGGTTTTACAAAATCGTGATTAATCAACAGGTTAGAATGTTCCCGGGGAGCCGGTCACCTATTTTATTCTAGGCCTCGGTACCCCTCCCTATTCTGATTGTGAAAAAAAAAAACCCGGGGGAGTCAGCCCTTTTTTCGGCTGCAATAGCATTTTTTTAATTTGAAATTTATTAACCTTTTTTAGCTCACGTTTTTTATAAGGTGCATTCACGACTGGAAGTTACCCTCTTTCTCACCCCTCAAGGGCTTGGCTAGCAAAAGGGTAGACTTGGGGAAAGACCCCACCGCAAAAACCGCTATTTTGCCCCTGTTCTAGCATAAAAAACCATCCTTTTTTACGGATCCCTAAACTTAAAAAATAATCTTTAGAACTTTGCTTTTTAAATTTTGCTGAAATATTGATGACAAATTCTGTAAAAATAATGGAAAATTGGGTTTGATAAATTAAAAGGGATTTTTTTTTTTTTTTAAATGTAGGCCCAAATCTTATTATTTTTCCCTAGAAAAACATCATCCTTAATGTCGGGTAGAAAATAAATTATAGATTTGACTCATTTTTCCCGGTTTTTTAAAAAAAAAAAAACAACAAGGGGGTCCGCAGGGGGTGTCGCCTGTAGCCCCTATGACACTGTGGCAGAAAATACCAAATTGGAATTCAGTTTTTACTGATATTATCAAAATGTTGCCCAAAAAAATTATTGTTTAATTACCTTTGAAAACACAATTTAATTCGCAGGGCGAAATTGGGGGGGATTTTTTCCAATCGGGAATAATCTCTACCCTTGGGGAAACGCACCGTGTCAAATTGTTTGCCCTAAACCCAACTGCTAATTACTAATTAAAAAGGGTTATTATTCACGGGAAACGTTTGACTTGGAAAATTTTAAAATCAAAATTTTTTTGGCTTTTTCACCGAGGAACGATAACCTTTAGTCAACTGTTTGCCCTAAAATCGATGGGCCAACGATGCTGTAAATTTACCCCAAATTACATAATCCATTGGGATAAAAATTCAAAAACTGGCACGCCAAAACTTTCCGAAAATTTTTCCAAAAAAATTTTTCCCCACCCGGAACAATTTTTTTGTCAGAATCGTTGCCCGAGATGTTGAATTAATTACCTATTGAAAACACTAAAAAATTCGGGGGGGCCAAAAGGGGGGTGGAAAAATTTTTTCCAATCGCGAAACGATCAACTCCACTCGAGGAACCAATCCTGGTCAAATATTTTTTGCCCAAAACCAAAACGTCTAATTCTAATTAAAAAGGTTTAATTAAATTCACAGGCGAATTACGTTGGAAAATTTTCAATCAACAATGTCGGCTTTTTCCATCGAGGAACATAACCGTATCAAATTGTTTGCCCTAAATCGCAAGTGGGCCATCCCGATGCTGTGAAGTTAGCCCCAATTTAGCATCCTTTTCGGAATTAAATCAAAACAGGCACGCCAAAAACGTTCCGAAAAATTTTTCCAAATTTTTCCCCCCCCGGGGCAAAAATTTGTTTTGATCAAATCGTTTGCCCTAGAGATTGAAATTTAAATTCCCTGATTGTAACCATTAAATTCGCGGGGGTCGAATTGGGGGAAAATATTTTTAAAATCGGGGAAATGTTCACTACCACTCGGGAAGAATCCGTGTCAATCTGTTCGCCCAAAATCCAAAACTGTAATTACAAATTAAAAAGGTTAATTTAAATTCACAGGAAAACGAATTGCCGGGAAAATTTTTCAAATCCAATTTTGGCTCTTTTCACTCGGGGAACGAAAATCCATCTAATTTTTTTTCCCTAAATCGCAAGTGGGCCTACCGATGCTTGAGTTAGCCCCAAATTAGCAATCCTTCGAAATTAAAATTCATAACTAGGCACGCCAAAACTTTCCAAAAAGTTTTTCCAAAAAAATATTTCCCCCCCCAAACAATTGTATGTCAGAATCTTTTTGCCCTGAGATGTTTTTAATTATTCCTGATTGAAAACAAAATTTAAATTCGCAGGGGTCAAAATTGGGCAGGAAATTTTTTTTCCATCCGGAAATTTTTCACTACCACTCAAAAACGACAACCCGTGGTCAAACTGTTTCCCCAAACCAAAACGGCTAATTACTATTAAAAAGGTTTTAATTAATTCACGGGAAGCGAAATTGAGTTGGAAAAATTTTAAAATCAAATGTTGCTCTTTTCATGGGGGAACGAAAACCCGGGGCCCAATCTGTTTGCCCTAAATCGCAAGTAGGCCATACCGTCGCTGTGAAGTTAGCCCCTAATTAGCATAATCCATTCGAGATTAAATTCAATAACTAGGCACGCCAGAAACGTTCCGAAAAGTGTTCCCAAAAATATTTCCCCACCCGGGCAACATATTGTATTGATCAGAATCGTTTGCCCTGAGATGATTGTAATTAATTACCTGATTGATAACACTAATTAATTTCGCAGGGGTCGAAATCCCCTGCAGATCGAGTGTCGGAAAATTTACGATTTTCTTCGACAAATTGTTCACAGAGCCGTGTGTGGTATCAAAATGAAGGTACGTTCGATTGATTGCATAAAATCCTTATTCGTCCCAATCCAATGTCTGGTTCTCCGTAAAACAATTCTTTAACACCCCCTCCCGCGGAGGGATGTGGGAAAACTTACGATTTCCCCGGAAAAGTTTTCAGAGGGTCGTGTGTGGTATCAAAATGAGGGTATATTCAATCGATTGCAAAAAATTTCAATTTCAAACCCGATCCAATGTTGGTTCTCCGGTAAACATGTTTTGAACAACCCCATGTGTAGAGGGGGTCGGAAAACTTACGATTTTCTTTGGAAAAGTTTTCACAGGGCCGTATGTGGTATCAAAATGAAGGTACATTCAATCGATTGCGAAAAATTCAAACCTCAGCCCGATCCGATGTATGGTTCTCCGGCAAACATGTTTTGAACAACCCCCTGCAGATCGGGTGTCGGAAAATTTATGATTTTCCCTGGAAAAGTTTTCAGAGGGCCGTGTGTGGTGTCAAAATGAAGGTGCATTTAATTGAATGCGAAAAAAATATGAGTTTCGCCCGATCCGATGTATGGTTCTCCGGCAAACATGTTTTGAACCAACCCCTGCAGATCGGGTGTCCGGAAAATTTATGATTTTCCCTGGAAAAGTTTCCAGAGGGCCCTGTGTGGTATCAAAATGAAGGTACATTCAATCGATTGCGAAAAATTTAAACCTCAGCCCGATCCAATGTCTGGTTCTCCAGCAAACAGGTTTTGAACAACCCCCCGTGCAGAGGGGGGTCGGAAAATTTGCGATTTTCCTCGGGAAAGTTTTCACAGGGCCGTGTGTGGAATCAACATGAAGGTACATTCAATTGAATGCGGAAAAATCTAAGTTTGGTTCGATCCGATGTATGGTTCTTCGACAAACATGTTTTGAACACCCCCCGTGTTGAGGAGTGTAGGAAAATATGCGATTTTTCTCCGGCAAACAGGTTTTGAACAACCCCTTGCAGATCGGGTGTCGGAAAATTTACGATTTTCTTTGGAAAATTTTCACAGAGTCGTGTTTTTTCAGGATTTTTAAAATTGTTTTTAGGATAACCAGACATTGGATCGAGACGACATCGAGATTTATGCAATCAAATGACGTACCTTAATTTCGATACCACACACGACCCTCTGAAAACTTTTCCAGGGAAAATCATAAATTTTCCGACCCCCGATCTGCAGGGGTTGATTCAAACAAGTTTGCCGGAGAACCATACATCGGATCGGGCGAACTCATATTTTTTCGCATTCATTAAATGCACCTTCATTTGACACCACACACGACCCTCTGAAAACTTTCCAGGGAAAATCATAAATTTTCCGACACCCGATCTGCAGGGGTTGATTCAAAACATGTTTGCCGGAGAACCATACATCGGATCGGGCGAACTCATATTTTTTTTCGCATTCAATTAAATGCACCTTCATTTTGACACCACACACGGCCCTCTGAAAACTTTTCCAGGGAAAATCATAAATTTTCCGACACCCGATCTGCAGGGGTTGGTTCAAAACCTGTTTGCCGGAGAACCATACATCGGATCGGGCTGAGGTTTGAATTTTTTGCAATCGGATTGAATGTACCTTCATTTGATACCAAACACGACTCTTTGAAAACTTTTCCAAAGAAAATCGTAAGTTTTCCGACACCCCTCTACACATGGGGTTGTTCAAACATGTTTACCGGAGAACCAACATTGGATCGGGTTGAAATTGAAATTTTTTGCAATCGATTGAATATACCTTCATTTTGATACCACACACGACCCTCTGAAAACTTTTCCGGGGAAAATCGTAAGTTTTCCCACATCCCTCCGCGGGAGGGGGTGTTAAAGAATTGTTTTACGGAGAACCAGACATTGGATTGGGACGAAATAAGAATTTTCCACAATCAATTGAATGGACCTTCATGTAATTACCACACACGACTCTGTAAAAAAATTTCAAAGCAAATCGTAAGTTTTCCCACACCCCTCTGCGGGGGGGGGTGTTCAAGATTTTTTTAACGGAGAACCAGACATTGGATTGGGACGAAATAAGGATTTTATGCAATCAATCGAACGTACCTTCATTTGATACCACACACGGCTCTGTGAAAAATTTGTCGAAGAAAAATCGTAAATTTTCCGACACTCGATCTGCAGGGGATTTCGACCCCTGCGAATTAATTAGTGTTATCATCAGGTAATTAATTACAATCATCTCAGGACAAACGATTCTGATCATACAATATGTTGCCCGGGTGAGGAAATATTTTGGGAACACTTTTCGGACGTTTCTGGCGTGCCTAGTTATTGAATTATATTCTCGAATGGATTATGCTAATTAGGGGCTAACTTCACAGCATCGGTATGGCCTACTTGCGATTTAGGGCAAACAGATTCGACTACGGATTATCGTTCCTCGAGTGAAAAGAGCCAGACATTGTTGATTTGAAATTTTCCAACGTCAATTACGTTTCCTGTGAATTAATTAACCTTTGTAATTAGTAATTAGCACGTTAGGATTTAGGGCAAACAGATTTGACCACGGATTGTCGTTCCTCGAGTGGTAGTTGATACATTTCCGCGATTGGAAAAAATTACCTGCCCCAATTTTGACCCCTGCGAATTAATTAGTGTTATCAATCAGGTAATTAATTACAATCATCTCAGGGCAAACGATTCTGATCAATACATATGTTGCCCGGGTGGGGAAATATTTTGGGAACACTTTTCGGAACGTTTCTGGCGTGCCTAGTTATTGAATTTAATTCTCGAATGGATTATGCTAATTAGGGGCTAACTTCACAGCATCGGTATGGCCTACTTGCGATTTAGGGCAAACAGATTCGACTACGGATTATCGTTCCTCGAGTGAAAAGAGCCAAAAAATTGTCGATTTGAAAATTTTCCAGCGTCAATTACGTTTCCTGTGAATTAATTACCTTTGTATTAGTAATTAGCACGTTTAGGATTTAGGGCAAACAGATTTGACCACGGATTGTTGTTCCTCGAGTGGTAGTTGATACATTTCCGCGATTGGAAAAAATTACCTGCCCCAATTTTGACCCCTGCGAATTAATTAGTGTTATCATCAGGTAATTAATTACAATCATCTCAGGGCAAACGATTCTGATCAATACAATATGTTGCCCGGGTGGGGAAATATTTTGGAAACACTTTTCGGAACGTTTCTGGCGTGCCTAGTTATTGAATTTAATTCTCGAATGGATTATGCGAATTAGGGGCTAACTTCACAGCATCGGTATGGCCTACTTGCGATTTAGGGCAAACAGATTCGACTACGGATTATCGTTCCTCGAGTGAAAAGAGCCAAAAATTGTTGATTTGAAAATTTTCCAACGTCAATTACGTTTCCTGTGAATTAATTAACCTTTGTAATTAGTAATTAGCACGTTAGGATTTAGGGCAAACATATTTGACCACGGATTGTCGTTCCTCGAGTGGTAGTTGATACGTTTCCGCGATTGGAAAAAATTATCCACCCCAATTTCGACCCCTGTGAATTAATTAGTGTTATCAATCAGGTAATTATTACAATCATCTCAGGCAAACGATTCTGATCAATACAATATGTTGCCCGGGTGGGGAAATATTTTGGAATCACTTTTCGGAACGTTTCTGGCGTGCCTAGTTATTGAATTTAATTCTCGAATGGATTATGCTAATTAGGGGCTAACTTCACAGCATCGGTATGACCTACTTGCGATTTAGGGCAAACAGATTCGACTACGGATTATCGTTCCTCGAGTGAAAAGAGCCAGACATTGTTGATTTGAAAATTTTCCAAACGTCAATTACGCTTCCTGTGAATTAATCAACCTTTGTAATTAGTAATTAGCACGTTAGGATTAGGGCAAACAGATTTGACCACGGATTGTTGTTCCTCGAGTGGTAGTTGATACGTTTCCACGATTGGAAAAAATTACCTGCCCCAATTTTGACCCCTGCGAATTAATTAGTGTTATCAATCAGGTAATTAATTACAATCATCTCAGGGCAAACGATTCTGATCATACAATATGTTGCCTGGGTGGGGAAATGTTTTGGAAACATTTTCGGAACGTTTCTGGCGTGCCTAGTTATTGAATTGTATTATCGAATGGATTAGCTAATTAGGGCTAAACTTCACAGCGACGGTATGGCCTACTTGCGATTAGGGCAAACAGATTTGACCACGGATTGTCGTTCCTCGAGTGAAAAGAGCCAGACATTGTTGATTTGAAAATTTTCCAACGTCAATTACGCTTCCTGTGAATTAATTAACTTTTGTAATTAGTAATTAGCACGTTAGGATTTAGGGCAAACAGATTTGACCACGGATTGTCGTTCCTCGAGTGGTAGATATACATTTCCGCGATTGGAAAAAATTACCTTCCCCAATTTCGACCCCTGGAACTAATTAAGCTTCATAATTTTGATTTTCAGACTATTATTGTGAATTTATAGGCATCATATTTGCTTCAACGTTACTCAAGTTGCCTAGTTACTGTTTCCATTCCGTTTCCGTAGCTAGCGTTTGTTCGTAAATGTGGTGCCCATTCATACGTTTTTGCGTGTTGTTGCTAGCCTCACTTACTTGAGGGGCTGAAAGTCTTGAGGGGCTAACTTCACAGTCGTGGTGCATTCAATAAGCAATAGGAGATGTTGACGTCATAGTCTTATGTCTCGTCAAATTTAGTGTGGGTGCTTTCAGAAAGTTAATTTGGAAATGATTTTGTAATATAAATATACATTGCTTCAGTTTCCGGCCACTACAACTCCGGTCAAGGTTTCAGCCAAGCTTGCGTCTGACTCTGGCTGACAATCATTTTAGTGCCTAGTACGAAGTTACAAAGTGGTCGCCAAGTTGTTAGTGTTGTTATCATGAGATGCACAATGTTCCTCATTTCGCGGATTATATGTGAATATATTTCACAAACTATTGAGCTTTTCCACGGCCACACAATATCTTCAATAAAGGGAATAAGTAGGATCAAGGAATTACAAATTGAAAACAGATGATTTCCAACAACTGTCGTTGACAGTTGAGCAATATTCATAGAGTGGTGAGTGGGCGCTGACCTTATATACAAGCTGATCAACAACTAATCGTTGATGAAGTTAATCTCTAGATTTCATACAACTATGCCGAATCAATCTTACGTAGGATCAGGTTAGGGTTAAGTTAGGTATTGCGAGATTTGAACCATAAAATTACAGTCCCCCACAATCAGAGACGGACGAAGATATGGTAGCCCTACTTACAAAATGTATCTCAGATACAAAATATCAGATGCTCAGGCTCTCCTAAAACACTCGAGATACATTTCCAAAAAACAAAAAGGTGCAGGATACAAGTAACTTTCAATAAAGTAGCTCAATATACAGGATACCGGTACCGGTACATTTACGATAAAGTTTTTCAAAAATATTATCAATTCTATTTGTGAAAACTAGGGTTGTCGTTCGGCTTTGATACTTTCGAGCGATTCAAATTTTAGGACTTCGATTTGAAACGAATGATTAATAGGCATATCAATTTTGAATGACTGAAATAATACGCAGCTGGGAGTAATTTTATATTTTGTGCTCGAGACTCGGCCTCAGCCACTCGGTCAGACGGAATACTCGTGATCAGACGGAGATCACGTTCTGATGAACCATTGAAAGAAAAGTTAATTCAGTTTTCCCATTCTTGAATGAGAATGAAAAAATTTAATCAATGTTCGACATCAGCGTTCAATATCGTTTGTAATTTTTTATACCTATTGAACGGCAATTCAAGAGACAACCTGTTGTGTACGAAAAAATCGAGCAGTACAGTACGGTAATAACAAGAAAATGCACTCCAAATTATTCACTTATTAATACTTGTTGAAAAAACGACTGTAAAATAGGTACTGAGTAGGCCTACACCCCTTAGAAGAGAGTAAAAAAATGTGTACACTTGTCAACTTTGGTGTTTCGTAATCTTGATTGAACTAACTAACTATTGAATGATACCAATGAGGGTTGAGAATCATTGTTACTAACAGAACTTTACTAACGTAAAGTTCTGTTTTGCGTAAAAGTACTCTAAAAATCCAAAAGAATTCCGATACCTAGGTCGCTAAAACAAATCAACGTCACCCATAAAAATCCAAGGTCAAAAGCCATTAGGCCCACATATAATCTCAAAGAAATGAAAATAAAAAAATTGAATCTAGGAAGATCTCATGATGACATAAATACTGAAAACTGTTCATTTAGTCTCTTGAATCTTGAATCTCCTGTATCTTGAATTATTGAAAAGATAGAGATACATTTTGATACCACAAGATACATTTAAGTCTATGATACGAAATCTATATCAGTGTCTTGAGAATGTACTTCAAAAGATACTTGTATCTAAGATACTGCCCACCTCTGCCTGCAATATCATATAAATTTCCTAACCATTTTCCTGAAGAAAATGAACATTCAAATGGGGATAAAACTAGTAAAACTATTCCCATCAAATTATTGGGTCAAGTATGACGGTTTGGAGAATTTTTTATATGTTCCGTCTACGGAACCAAAATAAATAATCTAGTCTTTGACGTGCCGCATTATAACTACAATATTACTTCATTCATCATATAATCAGATGAGGGATAGCAAAGACCTCCATTCCACTCCTATGGAGCTTTGTTAGTGTTTTTTCTCTTTGTTTGTTTGTAAGCACTGCACAGATCGCACGGTTTGGCCGATCGACAAGAAAATTTTCCTGTACACGCAGACATCCGACTTAGAAACGTGTAGTTTTGGGGGGTTAAATCGGTCAGACCATTTGTGATAAATTTCCTCTCAAAGTTTCGAAAAACCCCATAACATTAGGCTGGGCAAGAAAATTTGAAAAATAAAATCTTCTCAAATAACTTCAAATTTTCACTAAATGTAGACCAAAAGTGACACACATTATTACGAATTTGTATGTAATTCAGACTAGCTGTTTTGAAGAAAAATGTTTTATGAAGGTTTTGTATTCATCATATTATATAGATAGAAATAGTAGCAGAAAAATGTTGTAGAGATAGATTCACAGCTTCCTAGATTCGGTAGGAACCGAAGGAAGTATATTTGATATGAGTCTTGGTGTGTAGAGTTTTCGGTAATACTTCATATTGATATATCGCCCTCACGTATGCTAAGTTGGAAGGCATATGTTGTGTTTGCCTCGTGTGTGTGAGTAATGAACGTTGTGTGTTGTTTGTCTAGACGCGGCTTGACTCCTCCCCACCGCGTCAAGTCCATCTCGATGGCAAGCTTCAACCAAGAAGAGCTCGAGTCCATGAGAGCAAGGGGGAATGAGGTGAGCTTACTACCCTTATACCAAGCTGTTTCCGACAAGAGACAAAACGGGGGGGGGGGGGGGGGGGGGGGGGTTAGCAGCGAGTCTCGAGTTTTCCTACATTTTCCCGTGTAAAGCCTAATTTACACGGGTCAAGGTTTCGATCAACGTCTTGACATCAACCCTTGAGCTCAAGCCCTTGATTGAAGCATTGACTGGAACATTGAGCAGGCAGTTACACGGATCAAGGCTTGATAGCCCACTGACGTCATTACAAATGTCAGCTGTTCAAGAAACGGCCATATTGAAATTTCTTCCGATTGGTCGAAGCAATCACGTGACTTCTCCGACAGGAACACAGTGGGTCTTGCGCGACGAAAGATGCGCAGTATGATTGATAGTATCGTCTGATTGGCTGGTTTCAGTCAAGCCTTGATCGAAAATAGAACATGTTCTAAACGGAAAGGTTGACGTGAAAGGTTGACGTCAACCCTGCACGGCAAGGGTTTCTCGATCAATGGTACCGTCTACACGAGTCAAGGGTTGATGTCAAACCATTGATCGAAACCTTGATCCGTGTAACTCGGGCTTAACACCTAGTACAATAGCTATCTACGATGGATACGCAACTGAGCTCAACGTTGTTCTGGATCTAAGAAACCGATTCATAAGCCACCAAGATCGACTACTCAGGCATTCAGCTAATTGGTAGGCGATCTAGGCGGCGATGTTTCAATTTTACATCGACTACTCAGGCCATCAGAGCCCTGTAGAGCATGTAGCTAGCTTATGTAGGTGATCTAGGTGGCGATGTTTCAATTTTACATCGACTACTCAGGCCATCGAGCCGTGTAGAGCCTGTAGCTAACTTATAGGTGATCTAGATGGCGTCAAGGTCTCTTAGCACTGGAGATGATCGTCAGCTGGGAGAACATGGGACAAGTCCAAGTTGTGTATCCATCGAAGATAGCTATTGTCCCAGATAACATGTTATCCAAGTCTGGTTTAGGCTGGTTCAGTTGCTAACGCACTGAACCGTCATTCGGGAGGCCGCCATGGTTGACCGTCCGGCAGATCAACCTTTGGCTTTAACCCTGTGCAGACCGACTTCTAGCAGACCGACTTCAAAGACAGTAGCGTACTGAAATACCCAGGATTTAATTCCCCCGATCTCGGTTGCTAGAAGGTGGTAAGCGCCTGTGCATTGAATTCTGGAAAGGGTCATTCGTTTGTTGAATCATAATCAAACTAGCCTTAGCCCCGCGTTTGAAAACGCGGGCCCTCTCTCTCTCTGTCTGTTGTTACTATACTTCCCACTACTAATGTTATAACTATCGCAGTGCATATACCTTGAACGTACAGCCTCACTACCCACTAACCCAAGTCGGTCGTTGTGAAGGACACTGTGACCAGAGTGCGCCATGCCCTCCTGTCCTCTGACCGTACCTCCCTACCCCTCACGCCATTACGCACTGGCGTAACACGGCCCCTGCCCACAGCCGATGGGAAGACCTAATTGCCGCGCGCCGACAAATCCAGTAATGCATGGCTCCACGCCCAGAGCAACCCCTCCATCCCCCCTCCTGCAGAATGCCGCACAAATTCAGGGTGTCCTTGAACTAACGAAACGCACAAAAGCACAGAGAGACAGACGCCAGCAAAATTCTACATGTAAGATATATTGATCATTTTTTATTGATAATACAGTAGGCCTACTTTTCTTCTTGTTAGCATTATTTAGCACCGTTATTCCATTCCCTTATAGTCATTGAGCATTGAAAATGTTGAAAAGTGGCCGTGCTATTGGATGAGCGGTAACGAAGACAACCGTCCTACTCTAATGGAGCGTTTTTGTGTGTGTTTTGTTTGTTTGTTAGCACTGCACAGGTTGCAGGGTTTGACTGATCGACGTGAAACTTTTTCTGTGTACGCAGACTTATTCAACTTGAAAGTGAATAGTTTTTGGGTCAAATTAGTTGGACCATTTTTAAGAAATAGGCCTACCATCTCAAAGTTTCTGAAAACCCCATAACACTAGGCTGGTCAAGAAAATTTGAAAAATAAAATCTTCTCCAAAAAAATTCTGTTGACAAGATTTGCTGCGTTCTGGACTCGACATTAATCTAATGACGTATATTTTGTCCGAGTCAAGGTGTGTAGAAGTTGCGACATGCTCACAAGCACGTGTCGAGTGACTGTCGCCTGATCGTGTGGGTTGCTGCAGGAAGTGTACGAGGCCTTCAGATAACCAGACTCTCTCTCTCCCTCTCTCTCTCTCTCCCTCTCTCTCTCTCTCTCTCTCTCTCTCTCTCTCTCTCTCATCACTCTCTCTCTCTCTCTCCTCTCTCTCTCGCTCTCGCTCTCTCTCATCTCTCTCTCTCTCGTCTCTCTCTCATCCTCTCTCTCTCTCTCTCTCTCTCTCTCTCTCGATCTCTCCTCTCTCTCTCTCTCTCCTCTCTCTCTCTCTCTCTCTCTCCCTCTCTCTCTCTCTCTCTCTCCTCTCTCTCTCTCTCTCTCTCTCTCTCTCTCTCTCTCCCTCTCCCTCTCTCTCTCTCAACTGGTCTCCGTGTTTCAGTATTGCCGAGGCGTGTGGCTGGGCCTGTACGACGCCAATAGTCAAGATACCAAAGACGAACAACAAATTAAAGACTTCATGATAGCAAAATATGAGAAAAAGAGGTAGGTTTCCTGGAGATGGTGTTTTATAGTTGATCTTGATTTATGTATTGAATGAAGCCACCGCACGGTAAGAATAGTTTATAACGGCCTTGAACATGATGAATCATGAATAAAGGTACTCATAATGATCTGCTATTTTTGGTAAAAGGACATCAAAACACTTTCAGTGGGTTGCTAGAAAAGAAATTAACTCAAATCCCTTGCCCAAAAGCCTTTGTGTGTAGGCCTACCGATAATTCATAAAAAACTGCAAAAACAGATGAAATTGGTTGTGACGCGCTCTATGAGAATATTACCGACTGAAATACTCGTTAACTAGTAATCGTTGAAAGCTGCGAGTTTGTTTAATCCGGTTCTCAGCTCTTGTGTGCAGTCTGTTCTATGCGTTTCCTCTGACCTTGACCTTGACCGGTATTGTTGTTCAATTATTTGCTAATTAGGAATAAAGTTCAATGAAGATTCAGATTGTTTATAGGCCTACATATTTTTCTTGGTTACGTTTATTCTTGTTTAATTTCAGTTTTGTGTTCATCTGTTGTAATTGTGTTGAGTTATTCATATCAAGCTGTGACGATATAGTCTAGGTAGTAAGTAAGGGTGAAAGTGGGAGGGGATTTTCTAAAGTAGGCCTAAACTTTCACTTGGTAACTACCTGTGACATTCATTGACATTCAATATTCAACAACATTCATTGAACTTTGTATTGGAATAAACAAGTTACAAATAATCTGAGATCCCTATTCATCAGTCTGGTATATTGGAGATCTTACAGAGCCTACTCCGTATCGTCATCTATCATTTGTCATAGGTTGATATTCTCAAGAGCCCGCATCTTAGCTGAGAATACTTGTCTTCGAAATGCGTATATTCAGGGTGACAGCATTCATAGTTAGGCTACACTTCCTACCTGTGTTGTCAAGTGGAAAGGGGATGACATTCTAAGAGTTCCAGTAAACATTGCTAGATCGAGGAGTTTTTCATATTTTAATTTTGACATAATCTAGTCACATTACATATTTTGGCCAAGGAAAATGGGAAGACTGAAATTATAGGCAAATCAGGATTTCAAATATTGATAAGCAAAGTTGAACTTGAAGATTTTCCTTTGTAATTTTTTTTTACCCTCATTCGTTTTAAAACCGGGAATTTAACAAAGAAAACCATCAAATTAGACATATTTTGATTCAATTGTTGCTCCATCATGAAATTATTTCCCAAAATTTGACTAGCCACATCTAATTGTGAGGGTATTATTCATTAATTGCATTTTACCGCAAGTCCGTGGTGTTTGTAGTTCTTGAGATAAGATGTTGCCAAAGTGCACCTTGTAAATCTGTGGGCTCTTGATGTTGATCTCCATCGCTCCCTGACGTCTGGCTGAAACGATTTTGGTTGATAAGCGTTTGCCTGTTTCAGATCACTAAACCTGGACCCCGAGCGCGTCTGGCCTGGCCGTACGCGACGAAGAACCTCTCCGCCCCGCCCCCACCCCACCCCCACCCCCCTCACAACCGCCCACAAGCACTGATGCAGATCGTGCCAAACAGTTTCACACCGCGTTGCTGAACTCTCAGCCCGAAGACGCTGGTCTCAATATTCAGGTATGCCCACCGTACATTCGTCATTTCTCAACGAGGCGGAGGCAAAAAATTACAAAAATGGATCTTGGATAAGGCAAGTTTCTTTTAGTCCTTTAAGGTTATTACAGGATCAATTGACTTTAAGAAAAAACTTTTCCCTAATAAATTTTTTTTTTCTTTTGTTTTTTGTTCCAAAAACTTAAGGAACACCTTTAAACTTTCCACAATTCCCATCCCAACTTACGGAAGTTTTGGGCTCCCGTAACTGATTAAAAATAAAGAAAATACTTAAATAACATGTTCCAAAAAATTTTTTATTCCCAAAAAAATGGAAATTGGTGACGGTTTAAGTCCAAAATTTGTTAAATTTTAAAAATTGGACCGGGTCAGATTAAGAAAACTTTAGGTAAACAACCTTAGTACAATTTTCCCAATACTTTCCGCGTCCCAAAAATTTAAAAAACTTGAAAAAAACAAAGGGTGAGAATGGTTTAAAGTTTCCCCTGTTTTATTCGGGCAAATAAACCCGTTGTTTTCCGCGGGAATTTTAAAAGGTATTTTTTCCTCAGTTATAAGTTTAAATATCATCGTTTGTTAACCCAATATAAATTCAAAAAAAGATTATATTTGTCTAATTCATACATCCTCCCCCAAGAAGGGTTCAAACGTGGGCGGAAAAATTAGAATAAATACGCAAATTAAAAAAGATGCAAGTCTTTAAAATTAAAAATTTTAAAAAAGTTTTTCAAAATAAATTTTTTTTTTTTTAAAAAAACAGATAAAAGTGAAGAAAAAGGGTAGGTTTTTTTTTTTGGTAAAAATTTCCCCGTCCAAAAAAAAAAAAGGGAAAAAAAATTTTTCCCCGGGTTTCTTTTTTTTAGTTTTTTTTCGGTTTCACACGGGCTCAGAACCCCTTCAAACTTTTTAAAAATTGGTTTCCCCCCCCTTAATCAATATTTTTTTGGGATTACCCTTAAATTTTTTTTTAAAATTTTAGAACCAAAAATCCTTGACTACAAAAGCCAGGCCCAGAAATTTACCAAAAAGCTTGGTTGAAAACATTGAGCACTTTAAAAAATTAGTTATCTCAGCATTTAAAAAAACATGAAATGTGCTTAAGGCCGAAAGTTACTTTCACCAATTTCATCCGTTGCTCTAACAAGTATTGGCCCCTTAAAAACACACGGACTTGGAGGGGAACTTGGACCGGGGGAAAGGAATTTTCAAACCCTTGTCCCCACAAATACCGATACTTTCCTGAAGTCCTAAAAGATACAAGATACATCTGCAAAAACTCAAAAGATGCACGATACTTCCACCGTAATGTTTTTCCAACTGTTGTATTTCGCAAACTAGGAAAACGCGTTGTGTTTCCGCGTTGATGGATGAGCTAATAAGAATGAAATTGAATTCTCTCAAAAAGTTATAACAAGTTGACAAATATATTTTTGCGTCGTTAAACCCAATACAGTATAAATGAATAAAGAAACAAGAGTGTGAGGTTATTTTGTCTGGAATAAGACATACTACTACGTGCTCGTATCCACGAAACGAGAAAGTCGTCTACCAACCTAGTAATTGTGAGTATTTGAGTTATTGAATAATATCGCTGCAGCTTTGAGGAAACAACGCTTTTGAACGATTTAGTTGCGTTTCCCATCGTAAACCTTGTCCTGTAAAATCAGTATACCCTAGAAATACAACGGTGATATTTGTGTTTTTTATATTGGTAGACGATGGATTTACTCGGCTGTTCCAGTAACAGTAAATAGTTGTACGGCCTACAGCCTGGTGAAGTGAACTAAGGCTGTTTCACCGTTTGAAAAATGAGAAAAACTACTTTTGACAAATGACTATTATTAATCAACAAAATTAATGTAGCACCATAGAAGTGAAATGATAATAAACTAAAAAATAGATAAAATCAGAATATTTTGTCCCTTTTTTTCCTCATACTGGTAAAATAATTAGAAATGCTTGTGACCTGAAGAAACTCTACAAAAATTGTTCTAAAAACTTGAGTCTTGCCGTAGTTAATGTTCATACTATTGGGCTTGTTGCCAAATAATCAGAATATTTATAAGTCTTGCTGTTTAAATAATAACAATGTCTTAGTTGGCAAGAAATTGTTACAAAATTTTACGACATTTTATATGAATCTGTAGCAATAGAACGGCAAAACTTCTGACATTTCTAATTACCTGATGACCTGCCCATTAGTGAGAACAAAATCTGTGGCAAGTTTCAACTGCTCAAAATTATTCATGTGGAATTTCACGAGGCCACAAGCTTTCCTAATTATTTTACTGGTACTCGGAAAAATGGGACAAAATATTTTGATTTTTTTTTAAAGTTTAATAATATCAATTCTCTTTTACGTTTCTTCATTTGTCAATTAATAATAGTCATTTGTCAAAAAAGTTTTTTCTAATTTTTCATACAGGGAAACAGCCTTAAGGTAATGGCTCGGTACCGGTCGTAGCCAAGGCCTGTGTTAATTAACCTGCTCTGATAAGCCAGAGCTAATGAATAAGCAAGCACAGTGGTCTGTTATCTCAAACTAGTTTCTAATCACCTTGCATTCAGTGCGGTATTTAATTGAACAACTAGGAACACGCGTTGGTTGATCTGTTCCGCTGCTTGCACTCGTTGAGAGGAAGTCCAGCGGAGCGCTCGTAGACTGGTCCGTAGCCGCCCCCGTGGCTCGGTCAACTATTGCACTGCGCTGGGAAGAGAAGCCAGGTCGGGAGTGGGTTCGAGGCCCCCATTACTAGTGATGTAAAATGCTAGAGCATTTTCTTTATGAGATTATTATCGAGATGGAGCATATTTCGAGCACATTTATAAAATGATATATAAGTTATATATAGGCCCTATATCATTTTATTTATTTATATATATATTATATATATACCTATATGATAATATAAATTTTAAAATGATAAATATCACATACATGTCTGTTAACTTGGTAACTCGTAATTTGACAGCCGTCAACTATTCTAAATTATTCCTGCGTTTATCGAATAATTAATAAACTTTTGGCAGGAAAATGGAAGGTATCTTGTAATTTGACACGTATATTATAATTATGCCTGCATTCACCTAATAATTAATAGGCCTACACTTGAAAAATGGAGAATATTTGGAGAATATTCTCGAGAATATTCTCAGCTCACATCACTACCGGTACGCATTACTATGTACCATTACTATGTAGTATGTTACTAAGACTGACACATGCAGCGCAGTGGTTAACACGCTCGCTTCGTGTGATCCCGGAGGAGAATTTCAAACCCAGTTCGATCCCCGCCGCCGTCCATCTTTACATGGGTTTTTCGTGGTTTTCCTCTGTAGTCTAGGCTAATGCCGGGATGGTTCCTACATATTTACATATTTTATTTATTCATTACAGATTGTTCATAAAACAGGTGGTAATGATTACTATCATGAAGTTCTATGTAGACTTCAGATATCTCGTGCAAATCAGAAAAAACAGTACAATACTCGATCTAGTAAACGTCGAGGATCACAATAATCTGCTTTAACAATATAATTGGAACTTTATTCACCAAGTGAGAGTGAAAGATCGAGAAAGTACTGACTCTACTGAAAAACAACTGTCCTAAAAAACAACTGTCGTAACAATGAAAAATTCAAAGAAAGAAACGACTTCACTAAAAACCAACTTACGTAAACTTCTGCTTCTTTACAGAATAATTTACAGGATAAAAATGGGTGGTTTGACTCTCCTCCTTCAGAAATTTCATTGGACGCACACCTTACTCATCTAACCCTAACCATCACTAGAGCCTATCGAATATTTGATGGGTGGTAACAATTTGTAAAGGGGAGGAGCCAAACCCCTCAATTTGTATTTGTACAGGTTGCTCAAGCAATAGAAGCTTAGGTCAGTTGGTTCTTAGTATTTTTTTTTTTTAGGTGAGTTGTTTTTAGTACAGTTGATTTTTACTAGGGTTGCCCTTTGATATGAATTTCATGATCGATAATCATTGGCTTCATATCGATAATCGACTAGAAAAATAATCGATATTTCAGATAAGTATCGATAATCAACTTGAAGTGATTGATATCAATTTGAATAGCATGTGACCCATAGAGTTATTATAGTGGTGTCAGCTTCCCCTTCCTCTACCCCCTTTCCTACTACCATAAATCACGCCACTGCCAACATCGAAGTCATTGACAAGCAGTTCACTTTGAACACCAAGAGTGTTCACCAATCGTGTTACAGAAATGTTCCCGCCTTACGCTTTCATTGGATAATTTTGGAAGTAAACACTAAACAATCATCATATAAAAATGATGAAATACATGTTGATTATCGATTTAATCGATTAAATCGATATATCGATACTAAAAACACATTATATCATATCAAACAAGTGATTATCGATACATATCGATATATCGAATATCAACTGGCAACCCTAATTTTGAGTCCAGTTGACCGATCTAAGAGACCAACAGTTGAGCGTGCTGTGTATAAAGTGTGACGCGTGTTCCGTGTGTTGCAGGCTGCGTCGGTTGCCGCGGACAACATGTTCACGCCCGACAAGTCTCCGGGAGAGTTCCTGGCCGACTTTGGAACGGCCGACCCCTTCAGTGCCGCGACGCAACCCGCCACCTCCAGCCAGGCGCAGGCCTCGTTTGCCAACTTCGACGATAATCCAATATTCAATTCATTCAGTGAGTATTCTACACGTTACTCCTCGCAGTTCTCTTGCCAGTTGAGACTCCAAAGATTTAACGGAATATCAAGTTTTTATTTGAACGGCATGAGATATTGAAATTCTAAAAACGATGGAACACAGATATTGTCAATACCTTCATGATGGTGTAAGTAATAACTATTTATCTCAAATCACCTGATTGTCAGGCGTGAACGGTTAAAAATACACATTTTTTAACCGTATACGCCTGACGATTAGGCGATGTGAGATAAATAGTTATTACTTATACCGGCTTGAAGGTATTGAAAATATCTGTGTTTCCTCGTTTTCAGAATTTCGATATCTCATACCGTTCAAAAGTTATCATTGAAAAACTGATATTCCGCTAAATCAACTCCCGTGGACTCTTAAAGGACATCACAACTCAGAAACTAGATTTTAATGAATAATTATGATATTTATTTCTCTAATTTTGGAGAAAACTAGAAACCATCATCTCAATTTAAGAAATTTCAATACTGTTCTTGTCCTCCAGAAACCATGACGTAGGCATTGCCGATTGTGTATAGAAACATAAACAGAATTGAATAATGTCTGTCACAAACTGAGATGATGATTTCTAGTTTTCACTAAAATTCTGGAAATGAATATTGTCAATATTGTCAAATGTTTGGATCCATGCGATAGTGATTATAAAAAGGCCGGCCCCATGGCTCAGTCAACTATCGCTTACTGCGGTAGAAACTGAAGTCATGTAGGGCGTGGGTTCGAGTCCCGCATAAGGCATGGGTTTTTGTAAACGTCCTTTCACTTATCATCACTTCATCGTTTCATAATCACCCGCTCATTCGTACCCCCGTATAGCCTAGCTGTTGGTGGGGTCGTGATGTTGAGGATGGTCACGGTGAACATAGCTTACGTACAGGAACGGAGTTGGCACGACGAGAGTAAACAGGACCTGTGGAGTCGGCCGGTGACAGCAGCATTGCGTCACATAAGTCAGTTGTGTTATGTGGCTGCGTGACCATGTTGTATGGCCGCGTAACCATGTTGTGCAACTGGGTGACCATGTGACCATGTTGTTCAACAGCGTGACCATGTTACGTGAGAGTGTAACCATGTTGTTCAACATCGTGACCATGTTGTTCAACTACGTAACCATTCTGTATGACCGCGTGACTATGTTGTGCAGCTGGGTGGCCACATTGTATGACCGCATGACTATGTTGTGCAACTGGGTGGCCACATTGTATGACCACGTGACCACATTGTATGACTGCGTGACCATGTTGTATGGCCGCGTGACCATGTTCTGCAACTGGGTGACCACATTGTATGGCCGCGTGACCATGTTTTGTGGCCGCGTGACCATGTTGGGGTTTGCTTGCAGCCAGCCACATGTTTGGCAGCGTGATGCGGTGTGAGACGGTCGCGCCGCGGGGCAACACGAACCGCTGGAGTGAGTCGTACAACAGATTGCTGTCGTGTTCCTAGTAGTGTCACGCATGCCTCACCTTGCATGCCCACTAGCTTAGCACAGCCCAGAGGAAAACCAATCGAGTTTTTTGTCTTCGATTTAAACGTCATTTAAACGTAAATCGTAAATCATTACAAATGAAAAAGTATTTAATTATACCTGATGAAGAACACACAAAAATCCAAATACTGTATATTTGGAATGTAGGGCTTGATTTGAGGAATATTAATTTGTGATTGATGAAGTGAGTGATGAATGAGATGGGTACAGGTTGGAGGAAACACACGGATATCTGTACCCACCTCATTGTTTCTCCCACTCCGTGGCATCATCCATCAATATCATCCATCGTGCATCAGTCTCGAAAGTTTCATATCGGTTATCGGCACGAATAACCCTGTCGTTAAAGCGTCGTAAAACAACACAAATTCCAAATTCGAAAGTTCAACGAGATCGTTTTAAGTGGTATTAAAGGAAATCATGATAATCTGTAGGCCTAGCTGTGCATCATCAGCCAACTGTTGCCTAGAGTAACCAACGCCAGGGAATTGAGCGTCAAACGGAAACACTCGTTTATGGAGAGTGTTCATGTTGACAATACCTTGACTGGATCAGCTGCCGACCTTGAACGGTCGAGTGTGTGTAGTGATGGATATCGGCAAATTACCAATTGGCCGTAATTTACATATTAGTTGAATTACACTGTAAATTACAATTGTAGTTTACCATGAATTACTGGTAATTAACTGAAAATCACTGTAAAAGTTACATTTTTAAAATATTTTTATTATGGATTATTTTCAAATGCACTTATTTCGGAACATTATTTTTTCAATTCCTGGTACCTGAGTTTTTTTCTAAAACTATTGAAGATAATTACTTGAATGTTTTTTGGATACCATGAATGTGATCTATTATTAGTACCCATAATTGAATGAACTGAAATATTTTTCAAGTATTCTTAAACAATTGTACATTTGCTGATGAGTAAATGTCACTTTTTTCTATGAAATTACCGCACGTTTGTAATTTACATGGTAATTTACCGCGTAATTAACCAAATTTTGACTTCCCGGTAATTTCACAACACCGAGTGTGTGACCTTGACCGTCCAGCAAATGACCTTGCGTGTCGGCCTGCTAACGAGCAGCGCAGGTCCACGCAAGACCGAACCAAGTGCGTGAACTCGTGCAAGCTGATGCGTGAACACTGGCCGCACTTGTCCAGCCGTAGAGATAATATTGTGTAGATAACGTTTGCTTTCCTGTTTTCTGTGAATTGTCATGTCTTGTGTAGGAATTAATTTTTGCTATCTTTATTTATAGGTTCATGTAGATGAGTATTTTGTGACCTTGTTTGAGATTGTACGCCGTAGATTGCATGTATTTTAGAACGTATAATTAGACGTGAGTTTGTTTGTCTGAAACTGATCTGCCAATTAGCTGTGCGTTGCTGATAACGTTCATGAGCCTGAGACGAGTGGTCGAGTGGCTAGCACACTGAACCGTCATTCAGGAGACCGGGGTTCCATTCTCGCCGTGACAGACTATCCTGACAGGGGTGTTTCGTGGTTTCCCTATGTCGTTCAGGTCAATACTGGGATGGTTCCTAACAGGCCACGACCAACTCCTTCCCACCATCCAAAAACACCTATTAAAGTGAACTTTCATCTCATCATCCCATTATCTCGTATATCATTCACCGACGCCAATAGATCGTAGTCATCAGTACAGTGTGTCGTAAAACCCAATATGAAAAAATATAAAGAACGTTCAAGAGGCTCCCTGCGGGAAATCGGTATATCCGCTTATTTAAAATGTCAGGGAAAAATAATTACTCGTGAAATTATTGAAGGAATACTCTAGTTCGTCATGGACACAACTCGTAAGTCTCTTATTCGTACGACCCGTGATTGAATCATTGATTGATTATTGATTTTTGAATTTAACCTTTTTGCTTGCCATATTATTGCATCTGTTGAAAATCTCGTTTGTTCATTTTTCCCAGCGGGCCTACATACTCCCCCCCTCCCCACACATATGGTTGCCGCGATCTTATTGCCCGTGATCGTATGACTGCCGCGATCATTTGTGCGCAACTATTTTTTGACATTTGGTCTCCGCGATGTTATATCTCTCGCGTTGTTATTGCCGCGATCTTTTGGTCGTTGACATTATTGAGTCGGTCATATTACCGCGAGCCCCAGCTCGATCACTGACCGTATGCTGAGCAACAGGTAGTCATCGCAAGACAAGTAGTGTTGAGATTATTCATGCGTGAACAATGTTTTGCATAGTTATCTCAAGTGTACGCAGCCGAAGACGCTGGTCGGCCTTGAAGTTGACGTCAAGTGTACACAGCCGAGTGTTGTCTGTTGTGTAACACCTTGCGATTGGTCAGCCTGGAGATAACACGCTGGCCGGCCTTGAAGTTAATGTCAAGTGTACGCAGCCGAGTGTTGTATGCTGTGTAACACCTTACGGTTGGTCAGCCTGGAGATAACACGCTGGCCAACCTTGAAGTTGACGTCAAGTCGTGGCCTTGCTTCAAGGACATCTCAACCCTTCACAAATAGTTTCTCTCAAAAGTGGTGGGATTTATCTTAATTAGGATTATTCAAAAATAATATTTTTGAATAGAAATTACCAGCATGTGTAGCGCAGTGGTTAACGCGCTTGCTTCATGTGATCCAGGAGGCGAGGGGTTTTCGGACCCGGTTCGATCCCCGCCTCCGTCCATCTTTACAGGGGGTTTTGAACGACTTTTGAACGTTTTGAACGACCTTGAAACATGTGCTCATCCGTACCCCTGTATAACCTGGTTGTCGTTGGGGTCGTTGAGCAAACAATGTTTCCATGTAATCAGCTGACCACAGGCATGTTGCTAGATCACCGTGCTAGTACGTTCATCAGTTAGGATGGACGCAGCACAATAAGCACGCTGTTGTGTAGTTGTCATTGGAAAGTAGGACTTGATTTGGAGAATATATATTTGTGATGCACGATATGTAGAGATGTAGGAAATTAGCATCAATGAAATAGACTATCAAATTTAAATATGGCCGCCCCGGTGGCTAAGTCTACTATCGCTAGCGGTAGTAACTGAAGTCACCTTTGGGCGTGGGTTCGAGTCCCGCATAAGGCATGGGTTTTTGTAAACTTCCTTTCACCTATCATCACTTCATCGTTTCATTGTCATCCGCTCATTCGTATCCCCGTATAGCCTAGCTGTTGGTTGGGTCGTTAAGCAACATTAAAAAAAAAAGAAAAAATTGAATATGTTACAAGGATATACATTTTTGGTGTTCTTTATTTTTCTTGGTATTTCAATACATTCAACATCATATTCTATTTCACTACATTTCACTATAAATGTATTTTTCTGGGTATTTAGCTACATTTTGCTATTTAGTGAAAATTTGCACGAATTTGAAGTTATTTAGCTGGATTTTAGAATATCATTCTAGAAAAGTGTGTTCACATATGAAATCAACTGGAAAAACAAAATGTCAAGTTGAAAAGAATTGTTATCTCTTTCCGTGAATACTTATCAAAATAAGTGGTATTCGAACAACTTCCTGAGTCAAAATGACAAGTGCATAAGAATGTGGAATTACCGTTGATAATCCCATAGTTGTTGATCCAGAGTTACAGCTCCTGTTTTTAGTACTGTACTTTGCTACAAAATGCTACATTTCACATAAATATAGGCTACGTACCAAAACTAAAAATAAATGCTGTATGCCTACAACTCTTAACGATATGAGAGATGAATGATAGATGATGATACATTGTAGGAGAAGCTAGTGAGGTGAGAAATAATCATCCCTCTCTCATATCCTCCGTCACAAATATATATTCTTTTGTTGTGTAGTTTGTGTAATTTGTGTGCTTGTGTGTTTTAATGTGTGTGGAATAATATGGTCCGTATTGTAGTTTCGTTCTACCGCACTTAATGGTAATGAACGTAGAGTGTCGAAGGACACCATAGCTCTGGGGGGCTGGATTTGAGTAAATCAAGATACTATTTTCTTTCCTAACTTCGTGTTCTCAATTTCAGAAATTAGTATTATTTGTCCTCCAGAGACCCGCCCCCTTTACCGAGGCGTGACGTAGGAAATGCCCGATTCTGATCATGTTTCCATACAGAATCGGGCAATGCCTGCGACATAACTCAGAAAAGGGGGCAAGTCTCTGGACGATGAATAAATTGATTATAATTTCTGAAATGGAGAAGATGGTTCGTAGTTTTGTCTGAAATTAGTGGTAAAATAGCGTCATTATTCATTTAAAACTAGGCCCAAGATGTCCATGAAGTATGTTGGGTACAGACTACATATGTTCCTAACAGAGCCGTGTTCTGACACTGAGCTTGTCTGCGTTCAAGTTGTTCCTGGCCACAAGCAATTGTTAGAGTCAAGAATAAATATACAGGTTGGGAGGAATCAAGCAATAGAATAGGAAAGGGATTACAAAGTAGTACAAGGAAAGGGGTAAGAATGGAAGTGGAAAGAGTGGATAGAGACGTAGGGAAATATGGATTCATTCAAAGAACGACGCGGGAATGGTATGGTCATGGAGAAGATGTAAAGATTTTTTTTAAGAATAAAGAATATATAACATTATAGAATATTAACATTCAATACTTAACATTCAAGAATATTATAAAGAATATAACGGAGATCAGTGATTAAGAAGAGAGCTAAGAAAAAATAATGTATAATTTATCAAGTATGTTTGTTTGTTTTCCTTTAATTTTATGAGAGTAATCATTACCGCCTGTTTCAAGAACGATCTGTAATGAGTAAACTTAATAACTGAATAAAGTATCGTGGCTGACAGATTCTCGGTCGGGTTGTATTCTTGTTCCGTGAACCAAAACCACCGCGATGGCAGATGAACCGCTCCTCGTTGGTATTGTCTGTTCTGTTGTTGACGGTTGCCACGACGATGTTGCAGGCATGCCGACGTCTCTCTCCAACATGTACAACGCTGCGGCGTATCCGTCCGGCGCGCCAGCGTTCCAACAACAACAACAACAACAACAGCCGGCCGTGGAGGACCGGTACGCGGCGCTCAAGGACCTCGACTCGCTCATGAAAACGCACCAGTCGCCAGAACCGGGTGAGTGCACAGCTGGTCGTGCCACAGTCCACTTGCTCGGGCAGCGCAGCAAATCTTGGAAACACAAATCTTGGAAAACACATTTGTCAGACAGTTTGTGACCAAATCTTAGAAAACCCATAGCTTAGAAACTCCATATGTCAGAAAACTATATCTTAGAAAAACCATATCTTGGAAAATCATTTGTTCGACAAGAAAGGCGTGGCTTGTTCGACTGATGGTGGCGCTTCAACGGTACAGTCATTGCCAACAGCTGTCATAGAATACCTTAGCGCCTGCGTGGTTATAAGGAGGCCCCATTGAGTGCATCTGTCAGGGGCAATTTGCCATACTAGCTTTCTATTGAGGTTAGGTTATGTGGGCTAGGCTAGAACCACCTAGAATCAGTTTTATTTTATTTATAGATTCAATTATTCCTTTAACCCTCTTCCTAGTTAATCGGAATGGTTAGCAGCTTACTATTATCAACTACTAACTTATACATGTGGCTAGAGCTGTGCGAGCAGGCCTTTTATTAGTTCGAGCGAGTTCGAGCGAGCATAGAGGTTTTTGCTTGAATTTCGAGCAAATTTCGAGCGAGCACACACTTTGAAAATAGGTGTTCGAGCAGTTTTTTTTCGAGCGAGCAAGTAAATTTGCTTGAATTTTAAGTGAAGATTCAGGCAATAAAATAGGCCTACATTATTTTTGCTTGTGCGCAAAACTTTAATCAAGAATAGATTAATTTTTTCAAACAAATGTTTTGCAAGCAATGTAGACCTATATGTGCATAAGTAAGTTGAGGAATAAAGCAAGGTAAGTAACACATTGGCTTAATAAACAATCAAACTTTACTTTACTTCTATGTACAGTGTACATTGGCTGATTCTATTATTATACAATTTATAAAATACATCAGTATCACAATTCACATTTCAACTTTGAGATTAGGTAAACTAGGAAAACGCCTTATATGCGTTGTGAGATGAGCTTAGAAGTATGGAAATGTAGAATTAAGAACATTTTGTCAGTTCAATGTACATATACAGGCCATGGATCACTTCAAAGGTTTAAAAACCGCGGCCGTCTGTTGGTATATAGACCTTGGTTTCCAAACAATCAAACCAGTGCCTTCTTCATATACATCACAGATTTTAAACGTTTTAATTTATTGGTGACACTTGTTGCTCATATTTAATAGTTCCTTAATTGCTTTCTTAATTGCTTTTATTGATGTGTAAAAAAGTACCTTAAAAATGCGTTTTCTTCGTTATTCACATCCGATTGTTCCATAAATCGCTTAAAATAGGTATGATAGATCTTTCCACACTCAGTATAAATTTGAGAGCTTTTGAAAAAAATAAACAATTCCAAGTATTTCTCCCCTGGCCTATTCTTATAGGGAATTTCCATACTTTCCGATTTTTTTTCGGAAAATCCGTTTGACCGATTTTTCTGAAAAACAATCCCAACCTATTCTGGTATAACACCAATTTGTAAAAAAAGTTTCGAGTTGATTGAAACTTTTTCCTGACCTGTATGCCGCGTACAAAATTACACAAAAAAAAAAAAAAAAAAAAAAAAAGCCCAAAAATTTTTGGTATATGGAATGAAAATCTTCGCTACGCTCATCTAATTATTTAGTTGAACATTAGTATTAACTAATAAATCATTAAGACCCACCTACCTATGTAAGATTAGCTAGATTGCATTACATTTTCAGTTTTATTAACTACAATTATTAATAGGAACTATATGTTATGAAGATGTACTGTACTTTTGAAAATAAGTTTTCGCCGATTGGTGGGGTAGAAGTGGGATCAGAAATTTGTAATTTATCACGGCCGATACGCTCGTTCACGAGCGATCAGAGCGCAAAAAAATATTCGAGATTTTTTTTCTCAGGTTGGTAGTATACAATACGTCATAACTCTAGGCGGGATCAACATGGCAACCTAACCTAAAAAGTTGAAACATCGCGATTTGTCAAGTTCAGTGATTTTATTCTCGAAAAACGTTCGAGACCCGAAATTTCGAGCAAATCTCTCAGCCTATTCGAGTCGAGTTCGAGCACAATCTCTGCTCGAACTCGACTCGAAATTTCGAGTCTCGCACAGGCCTACATGTGGCTTATAACATCATATGATAATAAGTAAATATATCAATAATTAACAATAATAGTAATGATAGTGATAATATATGTATCAAGTAGGCCTAATCCTGAAGTTCAATTTGAAGATTTATTCTATTTTAAAATGTATACTATTGTTGTGATCTAGTATTGTAGTGTTGAGATAGCATGTTGTCAAACTGTTGTATTGTTCGTATTGAATAACGTAACGTCATGAGGTTACTTCGACATCCTTGATTACCGTGTAAGGTTACATATGAAAACATCCTACAGTACAAAACCCAAAAATTTCTGAACATTTCAATCAATTTCAAATTGAGATAATTTGTTCCACCACATCTTAACCAGATCTTCATCAAACCCTTTCTAGAGCCATCTAGCGGCGACGTTCCAACTAGAGCGAGATATTGGTACAGTAAACCCTCGTTAATCAGAACTCGGTTAATACGAAATTTGACGTATTTTGAACTTGAAATCGGTCCCCAGCTGAAGGTATATGCATTTCAAAGTTTATCAACATGGTTAATCCAAATTCCAGCTAAACCGTAATTCAAATTAATATTTCTTTCCTTAAATTGCTTTAACACTGATTTCAGATTTGATAATTCGAAATAATTTGAGTAAATTCCTTCAAGTTATCGTTGTTTACCCAATTTGAAAGACGCCTGGCAAATTTTCCCGTAACAATTGTCCTCCACTATGAGCATGAGGTCTATAAGGCAGGTACACAATGGGCGTGTCGCTATCATTTGGCAAGATGATTGGTTGCAGCATACTGCACCTGTTGACCTGTGTGGTGACCTGTATAATGACCTGATTGTGGTTTTCAGCCGCCCCGGTCGCCGCTCACGCTCACAACGGCTTCGGGTCGACGGCGTTCGGCTCTCCGTCCTCCGGCTACCCTGACGCGCCCGTCAACCCGTTCTCAGGTACGTGCCCGTTCAACTCTGTACACACCTTGACTGGGAAACTGCATAGCTGTCAGTTCGAGCTATTTGATAAGTCTGTGTGAGCAGTGCTTTTTGGATTCGAGAGAGATAGAAGCGTTCGACTTATTTTCGAGTAAGTTCGAGCACAATTTTAGTTCGAGCGAGCGAATTCAATTACCATATTGTGCCGAATGTGAGTTGAGGGTTTTTCTCGAAATTGCAAGTCCAAAAGTCACCCTCGGCTTATATGCGAATCTCGGCCTAAAATCGGTCAAAAACACGTTTTTCACTCAATATAATTGGGCGTACTACACATGCACACTCTTAACGATGGAATCCACTTGAAACTGCAAAATATTGCACTAAAAACACGTTTAATAAATGTTTTATCATGAAGAGGCAGGATTTTCTCAATTCCCATCATTTTTATTTGACGCGTCGTAATAAACATAGGCACGTTGAGCTGTTAGCTGCATCGTCTTGTCAGACCTTGACGATGACGATCGCGCGTCATCGGCACTAGCCGATTACACACCTCTCTTACCCTCGTACCAATGCATGTAACGTGGGTCAATGTGCTGCCC
>OU015464.1:33481628-33574128 GCA_907164805.1 Brachyptera putata
TTCAAGACACCATTCATCCGTTCCAACAGCTGATTGATAGTCAAGATGAAGATACCAAAGTCTATATTACGCTCACTTAATACAATAGGTCTGCAGATTGTTTTTTCAATTATTTTGGAACTGTCTTGTTTGATTTGGTAGCACAATATAGATTTCTTTCACAGGCCATATGGCCCCAAATGTAATATATTATTTTTAATACATTAGCATATTCTATTAGCCAAAATAGACGAACAACAATTTCTCAATCCATCTCGTGGACGTCAGTACAAGTCCCATGTCAACACGACGTTGATGTGGTGAGGATATTGCATGCAACGTGTTAAGGGATAAGCTAGAATGGTATACAGTAAACCCTTGTTAATCCAAACTCGGTTAATCCAAAATTTGACGTATTTCGAACTTGAAATCGGTCCCCAGCTGAAGGTATAGGCATTTCAATGTTAATTAATATGGTTAATCCGAATTTCAGTTAAATCGTAATTCGAACTAATATTTCGTTCCTTCAATTGCTTCAACACTGATTTCGGATTGGATAATTCGAAATAATCCGAGTGAATTCCTCGCAGTTATCACTGTTTTCCCAATTTCCATCCTTTTTATTTGACGCGTAAGAATGAGTGGAAGCACGCTCAGCTGTTTCATGTCTTGTGTACCGACTGCAGTCGACCTTGACGAAGTCTGAGCTCGGAACACTCGTTCGTCCGACTTGGGACGGCCGAGCGCCAATAGAAACGGGCCATATGAGGATCACGCGTCACGGAGATAGCCGAGTACACACGATCAGCGAGGCCCTTAGCAACGGATCTATCACATAGTCTCAGCCGGTGACACAGCTTCCTCTAGCGCGCAATACGAAATTAACTATATTCTGAGCGGGAAAAATTACTTTTTGATTAATCCGAATTTTATGAACCAAAATCATTTTTTTTAGGTCCCTTCGATTTCGGATTACCGAGGGTTTACTGTAGTATAGTCTAGCTTCGTAGCTAGAATGCCTTACGTTTGCGCCGATGCGCGAGAGGTAGCGGTTGCGTATGTGGAAGTCCGACTGCGGCTGGAGCAGATCGTGAGGCGTGATGTCCGACATGGATCCCGACGCCAGCAGCTTCTCCCGCTCCAACGCCTCGGCCGTCCTGAACAAAACAACGTGAGGAACATCAGCTCAGGCAAACTTGTACGTACTACATTCTACCAACTTGTACATTCAACTTTTAAGAGCCCGCATCTAAACTGAGAATATTTGTCTTCGAAATGCGTATATTCAGGGTGTCAGCATTCATACTTGGACTACACTTCCTACCAGTGTTGTCAAGTGGAAAAGGGGATAATACTCAAAGAGTTCCAGTAACCACCGCTAGATGGAGGAGTTTTCCATATTTTAATTTTGACAAAATCTAGTTACGTTACACATTTTGGTACAGGAAAATGGGAAGACTGTAAAATTATAGACAAATCAGGATTTCAAATATTAATAAGCAAAGTTGAATTTAAGAGATGTGCTTTTGTGATTCATTTCTACTGTCATTCATTAACCAGGAATGTAACAATGAAAAACATCAAAGCTTGGAATTATTTGTGACACAAAATCTGAATTTCTGTTAATGAATGTTAATAACTTCTCTTGTTGAAGATTTGAATTGGCGAAGATATTCAATCTAACTGACAAATTATTGCATATCTAACAAAATCGTACATTTTTCACCATAATTAACAGACGTCCTATTTCCTTCAGATTTTACGTAGAATAGATATTTGAACCACGCCCCACTATATTATATGTTCAACAAATTTCGGTTAGGCCGACTTTCTTTTGAACCAACTTAATTGTTAAAAATTAACTTTCAAACTGACTTGACTGTTAACGTTTGATCTGTTACTGTTTAGGGTAACCAAGCCCTGGTTAGCGTTGAGCGTTGGGTACTCACAGTCTGCTCCTCTCGAACAGCTCCCTCTCGGCCGGGGTCATGTTGAGGATCCCCGACGTACTCGAGTCCACGATCCAGATCAGCACGCACGCAATCAGAGAAACTGAAACCAACCACGGCTATCAACACTCGTGGCCATCGACACTCCTGGACCGTGCGGCTACATTCAACAACATCGATCTGTGATCTCATGGGTGAGATGAATAGAGGCAACAAATTACTGCAACAGCAATATTTGCGATGAAACTTGGTACTCACTTTAAACTGGCAATTTCGTATTATCTTTATGTTTCATGATGTTTCGATGGGTTTGAAATATTATTTTTTCGAATCAATGCGATTAGGGTCTTTTACAGCAGTAAATCAACATTTCAGAAAATAAGCGCGATTATCATGGATTACAACGATGCACACGCGCTTGTTGTTGTTCTGCTGGTTCAAGCAATCTCACGACAGCCTCAATGTAACGTGGTCCCTTGTGAAGTGAAGATGGGTAGAACGATTCAAATGCATATAAAACCATATAAAATATAACCATATACGGTAAATAAATGACTTTCTCCATTGATTGCTGTTTTACTGATGCGGCAATTCTACTGAGAAATGTACCTCATGATAATCAGCATATATCATCTAAATCATACATTTAGCTATTTTGTGAAAATTCCCACGATTTTGGAGATATTGAGCTGGATTATATAATTAATATATTATTTTTGAAAGTGTGTTCAAACCTCAAATACAAAATTAACTGGAGAAACCAAATGTCCAAGTTGAAAAGAATCGTTAGGCCTATCTCTTTCCAGAATACCGTAAATAAAAAATGAATGGTATTCGGATAACTTTCTGCCTCAGACTGAAAAGTCCGAAAGAATGTGTAGGCCCTAATTACCGTTGATAATCCCGCAGTTGTTGATCTAGAGTATGCAGCTCCTGTTTTCAGTAGTTTGCTACAAAATGCTATACAGTGAAACCTATATCCATCGTTTTTCAAGGGACCATGAAAATAAAACCATCCACGCAGGAAAACGATCCATCCAGGAAAATTTAACATCGATTATATGGGAGGGGGGTGATAAAAAATGAATGATACAACCAGGAAAACGATGGATCCGGGAACGATGCATAAAGGTTTCACTGTATTTTACATAAATATTAGGGTTGCCAATCGATTTCGAATATTTCGATCGATTTTCGATATCATCATTCCGATTCGATATTGAATCAATTCATTCGATTTTCGATTACTTCGATATCGAGTAAATAAACAGCGTCATGTGATAAGTCAGTCATGTGAGATGCATTCTGTATGGGTGTTGGTGTCAGTCATTTGTTGATGCTGGAAGTGTGAATGTCGACACAACGCAAAGGCAGATTATCACTACGCCTCGCAAAGAGATTAGAGACGACTAAATGAACATGATTCAGACCTTGAAATATTTCGATAATTTCGATCGATATTCGATATAGGCCTAATCATTTCGATTTGATATCGAATGGAATTCCTAATATTTCGATATTTCCGATCGATTTTTGATACAGCACATTTTAGTATCGTTTACGTTTTCTTGATCGATTGGCAACCCTAATAAATATAGGCTACCAAAACTAAAACTACATGCTACATTCCTACAGCTGTACTAGAATATACTAGGTGTTTGTGTCTTACTGCAGAGCCACGCGAGGAAGAACACTTCCAGCAGGAGGTAGCCGCTGGAGTCCACGATCGCCCCGGCCGCTAGCGTTATCACCGCCAGTCCCAGGTTCTGGATAGACTGCGCGCTGGACCAACAAACAAGCTTTACAACTCACCGTTCCAGCAAGTCGATGGCGGAAAGCCAAAACGTTGTAAGCGACATTTTTCTTTTTTTTTTCGTGTTATACAATTTAGAAGGTCATCTTTTTCGATGTGCAAAGTGTCGTAAGCGACATGTCAATACAGTGAAACCTCTATCCATCGTTTTTCAAGGGACCAGGAAAATAAAACCATCCATGCAGGATTACAATCCATCCAGGAAAATGTAACATTGATTATATGGAAGTGGGGTGAGGAAAAATGAACGATGCAAGCAGGAAAACGATGGATCCGGGAACGATGCATAGAGGTTTCACTGTACATTAGGCGTGGTCACCAATATAATTTTGTCGTAAGCGGCAAATATGCTAAAATATGAGTTTGTGGAAACTTGGTGAATTTTCATGAAAATTTGTGACTATCTGTAAATGTATGCGCAAACATCACACACAAATTTTGAAAATTATATCCATCTTCAAGTATGAATTTATTAGACGTTTTTAATTTCTTGGTGGGAAAAATATTCAAAATGGCGCTTACGACATTTAGTTTTTCCACCATGGAAGTATTTCGTGTGTTGGCTACGTTCAAGTACTCACTTTTTTCTGATTTGAATACCGTACTGTCCCGAGCATAAGGCCTAGTTCATTACTAAGAAAGGGGTTATCTCCTTCTCCACGCAAGTCATCACTCTTCAGGTTAGAATTTAGTCAATTTCATATTGCGCGCGAGAGGAAGCTATGCCAACTGCGTGTGAGAAACCGTTGCTAGGGTCCTCACTGATCGTGTGTACTCGGCTAGTGCCGACGACGCGCGATCGTCATATATCATCGTCCCGAGTCGGACTGAGCTATTGTTTCGAGCCTAACATTGTCTCGTGCTCTTCAAGGTCAGATCACACGCAGTACGATGACACACAATGCAGCCAACAGCTCAACGTGCTCATGTTTATTACTACGCGTCAAATGAAAATGATGGAAATTAGGAAAATCATGCATCTTCATGATGAAACATTTATTAAACGAGTTTCTAGTGGAATAATTCGCAATTTCAAGTTTCTCCGTAGTTATGAGAGTGCAGGTGCATTTCGCCCAATTATAAAGAGCAAAAAGACATTTTTGACCGCTTGTAGGCCGAGATTTACATAAGTCAATGTTGACTTTTGGACTCTAGATTTTGAGAACACCCTCGGCTTGTACTGGAAACGGACGGCCGTCAAGTGGTCAACACGCAGTACGTACATGCCGTAAGCCGTCCCCAGCTGGTACTCTGGAATGATGAGCGCGACCATCGGCCACAGCGCACTGGACAGCATGGCGTACGACACGCCCATGATGCACTGCAACAGAACAAATGGACCACCATTACTACCATCCTCCGTAGCTCGGTCAGCTGAGGCACAGCTTCAGACACTGAAGTCGCCGTTGGGCGTGCGTTCAAGTACACATCTTTTCTCTCAACATCAATTCATAGACTTATTATCAACAGTACATTTATATCCTCAAGTAACCCAACTGTAGGGTTGTGCCAACACGTTACCATGGCGACGTAGGGGTCGATGAAGGTGACCGCGTGACTTACCATGGCGACGTAGGGGTTGATGAAGGTGAAGGCCAGGATCGCGTGACTGCCGATCGTGATCAGCACGGACATGAACACCCAGAACACGTTCTTGCCGACTCGGTCAACGAGCAGGCCGAGCAAGGGCGACGCCCCCGCCGAGATGATGTACACGATGCTGTTCACGCGATTAGCCTCGTCCGGAGAAAACTCAAACTTGCGCTCGAAGAACACCCTGAAAACACAAACAGCTCCTGTGATTGGCTGCTACAAACTGTTACACCAACACGTAGAAGATATCTCTCGTCGGGGAGTACACCGAAGACCTAGAATATATTAGACTGCGCGAGACGCATCAAATAACACGCGTGCAATAGTGAGGCCGTGATGGCTTGCATGGCCAGCAAGATTGCTTACTTTCCGAGAGCGTTGAAGGGGAAGACGGTGACTCGAGTTTGTACCGCTAGCGATAGTTACGTGGGAAATGATTACTTCCGAGTATGATGAAGGGGAAGATAGTGACTCGAGTTTGTACTGCTAGCGATAGTTACGCAGGAAATGATTGCTTACTTTCCGAGCGCGATGAAGGGGAAGACGGCCACGTAGAAGGAGACGATGACGACCGAGACCATCCAGAAGAGAGCGGGAAAGTCCTTGATGTCGGTGAGCCGCACCACTTCTCCGTCGGACATGAGCGGGCGCTTGAGGATCCGCTCGGCCCGCTTGTCTTGCCACGCCAGCATGAAGGCACAGCCCAGGGACATGACGCACGTGGAGGCAGCTGGACACGGATTAAACAGCTGTTATTGATCTTCAGTATCTTGACTAATCTGACTACGCAAACGCAGAATATGCGTTGGAAGATGAGCGAGATATCTATGTAAAGTATAATCGAAAACTCTACACACCTTGATAACATAAAATATAGTTCATTTGATACCAATGAATCTAGGGAGCTGTGTAACTATCACTGCAACAGTTTTCTGCTATTATTTCTATCTACTAGATGAATAAGAAACATTATAATTGAATCATTGACAGAAAAGTCTCTGAATAAACGCTACTAATGACATGAATCGAAAGTCGACGTTGTTTTAAAGAAGTACATGTGTTCAGACAATAGATTGTGCAGAAGCACAAAAAAAATCAGGTTGATAACTACAGTTTGCCGTCCAATAGAAAATGAACAATATAGCGCGGGAATCGAAACGCATATACGCGTGCGCACTGGTTTCGGAACTGGGGGGGGGGGCTTGACTTATGGCCAAGGGGGGCAAGCAAAAAGTCTTGCAAGACTCAATTTGTCTCGTTGTTTCCTGTTGAAACGCACTCTCTGAAAATTGGCCGTCATTATTTTTCTATATTGCCAGCTTCCCCCCCACCCCCCTTTTCCCGACGCGTAACACAGTGGGCACATCAGGCTCAAACGTGCAGCAGTTAAAAGGTTAAAAGCTGTTTACGTCTCCGGGCGCCGTTGCTAGGGGCGTGAGAAAGTTCAGCTCACCTATGAAGAGCACGATCCCGGTGCAGGTGTACCCCGTGTAGTAGTGACTGACCCACTTGTAGAGCGGCTCCATGACGTTGAAGTTGACGGTGGAGCCGACGCGAGCGAAGCTCAGCTGGAGCCCGAACACCATGTTCAGCTCCTTGCCCTTGAACCACAGCACGGCGTAGTTGTTCTGAGCCACGGCCAGCGACTCGGCTCCGATCCTACACACGCACGACTCGTTTAGAATCACCTTGTTCGGTAGATATGTAAGTTGGGCAAGTGCAGCACATGCGTCATAAACTCGAAATAATCGAAAACTCTACACACCCCGACTCAGATAAAATATATTTCATTCGATACCAACGGATCTAGGGAGCCGTGAACTTATCACAGACAAAATTTTCTCACGGCGTTGAGCGTTAGCGAAGATTTCCATGCAAATCTTACGGAGCTTTGTCTGTCCTTTTTTTTTCCGTTAGCACTGCACAGGTCGCACGGGTTGACCGATGGACATGAAACTTCGTATGTATAATATGTATCCAACTTTTTTATGTATCCAACTTAGAAATGTATAGTTTTTGGGTCAAATCAGTTGGACTATTTTTAAGAAACATCATCTCAAAGTTTCTAAAAACACCATAAGATTAGGCTGGGCAGAAAGAATTTAAAAATAAAATCCTGAAGGTATTGAAAATATCTGTGTTTCCTCATCTTCAGTATTTCAAATCTCTCATCGTTCGAAAGTTATCACCAAAACTCTGTTAATCTGCTAAATCGACTCCCACGGTCTCTTGAGTGACTTGACAGTCTGAGTGGTGCCGCTCCTTACCCGAACACGAATCTGCCGGCGACCATGAGCCAGAACGCGTCGAGGATTCCTCCGAGCGCAAAGATCAGCTGACCAACGACGACGAGCGCGGCGTAAATCACCGTCCCCATCCGTATCCCAAACACTCTGCAAACATTCATTCAATCGTTGATTTGTCCGTAGAAATCACAACACATAAGTGACATCCACTTAGCAGGATGTTGGACTCGTCGGATATAGTAGGCTAAGATCTATTGGCGATTGTGAATAATGAATGAGATGATAGGAAGATGACATGTTATTTTATTATGTGTCTTTGGATGGTGGGAAAGAGTCGGTGTGACCTGTTGTTAAGGAACCATCCCAGTATTGACCTGAACCACGGTCTAGAAGAGGGAGTTCTTGTATCGGACTATCTCCGAGCACTGGAAGGCTGATACCAATAGCGCTGCTAGTTCCACCAATATCCGTGCGGAACGCTAGGTGACAGGAGGCCAGTCACGTGGCCCAGTTGACGTTTGACAGCTGACGTCTTGCCGCCAACAATGACGTAGGCCTACACTGGTCTCGTCAACCTAGTGTTCCGCACGGATTTTGGTGGAACTAGCAGGCCTGTTGGAGCGAGGTGATGTGACAAAGCCGCACAAGTTGGAGTGCGGACTTGGAGAAATAAGTTGGCGGGCAGAGCACGGCTGTCCGCGGGCGAACTCGATGTGAGATTGCCGCACAAGTTGACGTACGAAATAGCTTAGATACAAGACCTCTCTATTGTAGACCGTGATCTGAACGACAGGGGGGAATCACAATACGCCTCAGTCAGGATCAAGTCTGGAATCGAACCCCAGTCTCCTGAAATCCTCACTCCTCTAATCTCCACTGAATCTCAGTCCCCTCTATCACTTGTCCTCTAATACTTACTTGATGAGTACGTAGAAGAGTAAAATTCATGTTGTAGTATTTTGTCAAGTAGTTTTATTAAAAAAACATGAACCGAAATAATGTAGTTTCACTCTCAAATAAGCATATACAGTGAAATCTCTATCCATCATTTTTAAAAGGACCAGAAAAAATGAACCATCCGAGCAGGAAAACAAACAATCCAGGAAAAATTACCGTTGACCATACAGGAGTAGGATGAGGAAAAAATGGTAGGAGCAGGAAAACGATGTACGGTATCGAGGTTTCACTGTATTCATGAATAGGAATTTGAAGATCTGATAGCTAGGTCAAGTCGTGAGAAGGTCGTGAGGAGGTTGTGAGGAGGTTGTGAGGAATGTTTCCTACCTGTCGAGCAGAAAGCCTCCCACGAAGCACAGCACCACGTTGGGCCAGGAATACCACGAGTAAAGCAGCACGAACTGAGACGTCGTCAAGTCAAGGTCGGCAGTGAGGTTGTCTTGCAGCGCTCCAGGGTTGTCGTAGCAGAAGTACGAACCTAGCAAGAGCAACATCAGTAAAGACTTCTCTCCCCACACACCGTTCTGTACGACTCAAACAAAATACTTCTCCTTTCATCGTCACTTGTTGCACATGGATTAATGAACAAACTGAATATTATTTTATTGACAGCTGTCAATAAATAGGTGGGGTATCATATTGATGGTGGAAAGGCAGAATGTCGTAAGCGACATTTTTTTTCGTGATATTCAATCCAGAAGGTCTTCTTTATCGATGTGCAAAGTGTCGTAAGAGACATGTCAATACATTAGGCGTGGTCACCAATATCATTTTGTCGTAAGCGACAAGGATTCTGTATATTTTGTCATAATTGACAACACAATATGTCGTAAGCGGCAAATATGCAACGCAATTTCACAATTAAAATACAACACATAAGCACCAAATATACTGTGCTATTTCCTAATTAAAACACAATTTTGGGAAAACTGATGAATTTTCATAAAAATTGTGTAAACATGTGCACGAATATCACACAAAAATTTCAAAAATTAAATATCTTCAAGTTTGAATTTATCAAGCATTTTTAACTTTCTGAAAAAAATATTCAAAATGGCGCTTACGACATTTTGCCTTTCCATCATCGATATATAGGCCTAGGCCTATATATATTCTGGTCAATGAATCAATATAAAATGCAGTTGATAGTTTACATTTCATCAATATTCAGTTTACTTGAAATTTAAATAGATACTGGTAACATGTATAGAAATGAGTAAGGTAAGCTAATCAATAACGATAGGATCCTAGTTGTGCAGAAACATGCCCCCAAAAAAAAAAAAAAAATGTAAAAAGTGCCCAAATATGCAAATATGAAAAACAAGTGTTATTTTTAGAAGCAGAGAATATCCACAGCAGGATATATCCACGTGTTTGCTTGGGTTTTGATGCATAAATCAAAACATGCAATTGCATAACTATCTCGTCTCCATTAATCAATATACCGGTAATAATGAGATACGGTATGTAAATTATGCTGAAGATCCAGTACACGGAGCCAAGAAGTTCCTACAAGAGGAATCTTACAAATACAAATCATCATTTAACATGTTATAAACTTGCAATATGAGACATTAATAAACATGTTACCATACAATGTATGTATGTATAATGTAATGTATGCATAATGTAATATACTAGTATAGGATAATGAATCCTCAAGCCAATTTGTATTATGGATTGACAGAACTTTAGAAGATACTTTTCTGAAAGACTATCCAGTATTATCAGATGGACAGTCACGGCAAAAGTTGATAGGCCTACATTGTATTGAAGCTTTCTTGATAAATTATACTTATGTAAATGTTGAAGATTTGTGAAGAAGACAAAAACGGACAGAAGAAAAAGAACATAAACGTCGGAAAAAAAGTCCGTTGGAAGTCCTTTTTTCACAAACACACGTGAAATTTAATTAGAAGAAGAAACGAAGATGTGGAAGAAAATCAAACTAAGAGGCGATATATTTAGAGGCATGAAACTTTAGCATTAGCTATGAGCACGATATAAGCGCGAGTCATTTGAAACCATAATTTTTTGTGTTCTCCTCATGTTTTGTAATGTTCAAAACCATTCAAGCCCAAGGTTTTTCGCTATTTAAAGCGATATGCCTATCTGCCTTTTACAACGATAAATCAACACCTACACGAAATAAGCGCTATTTGCCAGAAAATAGCAATTTTTCTAAAATCATTGTCAATTCCCAACTTCTTAAAAAAATCAGTTGCACAAGTGTTGCAAAAACTGAAACTCTTTCAGACCAATTCGTTTGAATAGAATATTTATTTATGAACATTCGTTGGCCTTTGGCAGTCATTAACGATGCTCTTCTAGTTTGTGCAGTTCAAGCAGTGTCTTAATGTGGCGCATATTGCGTCAATGTGTACATGCACAGAACTTGCTCACTGCTCAAGCTAAGTATGGGTCAAAAATAGCTTAGCTAATAATTGCGTACATCATTTATATCCCAGAAACTTTATGTTTGTCCATAGACTTTTAGATGCTAAATTATTGCTAATTTTAAATTTGACTGATTGCTATAAAATGCTATTTTTGGAATTTAGCTTATGCAAAAAAACAAAGTTAACAATGCTATAATTTCATGCCTCTGGATATATTCAGAAAGAAGATTGAAAACTTTTCTCTAACATAACTTTAGAATTGTTTGTTATCCCATAACTCATCACTTCAATTCAAACAATTTCTCAAACTAGAAAAATGCAGCGCTGTGAGATGAGCTTAGAAGTATGGAAATCTAGAATGAAAAATACTCTGTCGATTCTACGTCTACAAACCTTGGATTAATTGGAACATTCCAAGACCCTAACTGCAACTTGTTGATATAAATAGTGCAACCTGGTACACATCTACTTTGCAAAACCTGTTGATCCTAATATTCAATAAAATGTATATTTTAATGAGTTAGGCCCTATGTCTGTTATTACTCGACCAATTATTGTAAAAATCACTGACAATGTGTACCAGGGTATCACAGTTCTCTCATATTCAGTTAAAATTTTAGAGCTTCTTTTGTTTTTCAAGTATTTTTGGGTTATTCTCATAGGGATTTTCCAAACTTCCTGATTCTTTACAAGAAAAACCGTTCAACGGAATTTTCTAAAAACAATCCCGACCCATTCTGGTGTGATAACAATATGCAGAGAAAGTTCCAAGTCGATTGGTCTTTTTTCCTGACCTGTATGCCGCGTACAAAATTACTAAAAAACAAACATGAAAACAAAGCCATTTTTTTTCGCAATGTATCATGGAGTCTTTGCTACGCTCATCTAATAGTGTATATTATCTATTTCTTTGGGTGGTAAGATTGCCCTTGTAGTGCCCCGTTCAAATGATCCCAATTTTCCATCCTTTGCCTTTATTGGGAAAATTTAGGACAAGTTTTCAATGTTGATAAAAAAAAATTGATGCTGAAAATGTCAAGTTGTGGGTGAATCCCCATTAATGATGAGTGTTTGAAACAAAAAATAATGAAGGTATGAACAAAATATTTTCACACACATTTTTGGAACAAAATCATTTCCTTATAAATTGAAGAAGCATCGGTCTGCTCATAAGTAGGGCCTATTGCCACTAGCCAACTCTGCGTAAAGCAGGCCTACCAGTACCTACATAGAATGGGTTTTTGTTCTGTGTTAATTTATTATGTTATTTATTTAAGCAACCAGGAATCTAAATTGGTAAATATGTGTTGAATTAAGATCAAAACCAAATTCACTTCAAAATATATGAGAAGAACATAGGCCTATCCAGAGTGCTCTGACGAAACACTTCTGCGTCCGGGATGTTCTACCAAGCTGGGACCGACTCTCGGGACCAGAGAGACGGCAACCAAGCTTACATAATACACACTTTATGATTCACTACCATTCATATTGTATGCGCTTCTCAATATTAGCGCTGGGCAACTAGTCCTAAATCTGAAATCACATTCATGATCAACAGGTTGCTCATAGAGTAGGCATATTATTTGAGCTGCTGCTCAATTTCGTGATATCCTAGAGTAGGCCAAACTTGTTCTAGGACAACAGAAATCATTTTAAAAGTGAGGGGGGGCGTAACAAGTCCTTGGACCTACCAAATCCAAGAAGACACATGAAGAGTAATGCCATACATCGATGTAGGAAATGACTGGGACTACAACAAGCCGAGTATTCTTGTGCTTCTTCATCTTCTTGATCTGTTGTATTATTAATTAGATGTTCCGTGTCCTCTTGGGTTCCGCCTTCCATGTCGTTGCAGGGTAGGCCTAGGAGTTTCTGAGCGACGACTCACCAATCCAATACACAATGAACCTAGGTTATGTAAGCTAAACACTAAATCTGTCACTTTTTAAAACTGTATTTCACCAACACCCAATGGCCGGTTCACTGTAGGCTCCAAGGCCTACATATAAATATAATGACGCTATGGATACGTTGCATTATCTGCTTTATTAATCTGCCTTACTGACCAGGCCTACTAAAAGGTTGATCTCTCTTAACCTCTGGGTATTTAGTGCGGCCCCTGACAGTTATCGCTTTGGCGATGAATCAGCTTGATAATCATGCGGGTTGCACCGGCAGGAAGTTGGCTCCCGGCTCCCTGGCTCTCTAGCTCTCTGGCTCCCTGGCTCCCAAACGTAAATGTAGGGGAGCCAACACTTGAAACATAAATGTTACTATGTGCTCTGTTCCGAAATATTCCATTGCAGTGTTGCCAACAACAGAGAGTAGATGCCGAATAACATTGATATACAGAGATACAAAATGTTGAAATAATCCGAAGTAAATTTACCTGGCATTATAAGAATGATCAGTCTTGTACACATCAAATTTAGCTCAATTATTCAATCGAAAAACAATTTTGGGAGCCAGCTTTTTACAATAATGTAAACATTTATTAAATAAAATTTTGAAGATGTCCAAACATGAGACTGTACCAGATCGTATTGAGACGTGATCCGAAATGATTGACCGTCTCAAATCGGCTTGTACACATCAAGTTTTTGAGAGAAAAAAATTGACTTTCCAAAAAAAAAAAATTTTTTTTTTTTTATATTGCCCAAATTTGAAAATGTCCAAATATGACATAGTATAGAAATGATACAAGGGATGGCTGTGAACAGTTCCAATTTTTCAATCGCTCTTGTACACATCAAATTTAGCGACAGGAAGGAAAACAATTTCCCAAAATTTGGTTGATTTTTAAAAATGTATTCAAAACCCCCGGCCTTTATGTATCCCGGCTCATAAAATTTTTAAAGATTTGGGTTTTTTTTTTTTTTTCCGGCTTAAATTTACCCTTTTAAATCGGGGGATGCCCCTGACTTTCCCCTTATAAATTTAAATTTAGGGGGGGGGAAGGGAAATTTTTTTCCCCCCCTTTCATTTTTGGTCCTCTACCCGTAAAAAGGGGGCCCCACAAAAATAAATTTTTTTTTTTTCCCAAAAATTTTGATTTAACAAAAATTTTTTCAACATTGGGGTTGGAAGTCAAATTTTTTAATCCCAATAAATTTAAAATATATAAAAACGTTTGCCTCTTTTGTTTTTTGCCCCTTTTTTTCCCTTTTTTCAAAAATGTCATTATTTACAATTTTTAAAAAAACCCTGGATTTTTACCAGTTAAGGGGGGAAAAAAATTTTCCCCAAAAGGCCCAAACCCAAGTTTTTGGAAAAAAAAAAAAATTTCCAAAAAAAAAAATTTTTTTTTTTAATTCCCCAAATTTAATCCAAAACAAAAGGGAAAAAAGGGGGGCAAAATTCCAATTTTTTTCGTCTTTTCCCCCCCCTTTGGAAAAAAAATTTCCCAAAAAGGTTTTTTTTAAAAAAAGATTCCCAAAAGAAGGGGGCCAAAGAACCACATGGTTTTTATAAGTAATTCTGAAATAAAAAAAAACCATTTTCACACAAGTTTTTGAAAAATATAGATTAAAAAAAAATTTTTTCCGTTTTTTCCCAAAAATTTTAAAACCCCTTATTAAAAAAAAGAACCAACATGGAAACCAAATTTTTTGGGCACAATAAAAACCGCCAAACCGTACCTCAAATTTTTGGTTGACTTTTCCCAAAAAAAAAAATTTTTTTTTTTTATAAATTTAAAAAAATTAAAAAAAGAAAAACAATTTTAAAAATTTTTCAACCCTCTGTACATCTTTAGGGGAAAAAAAATTTCCAAAATTTTGGGGTATTTTCAAAAATAACAATTTTTATGTAAAATTCCGCGTGGGTTAAGCTATTTTAAACTAAACTGCAAAAATTTTACAACTTCCGGGAAAAAATTTTTTCAAAAAAGGGGGGGTTTTTTCCCCCAAAATAAACCCTTTTAAAAAAAGCCCCAAAAAAAACTACCGTCTATAGGACCCCGGGGAAAACCCAAAGTTTACCAACAATTTTTGAAAAAAAAATTTCTTTTCCAAAAAAAAAATTTTTTTTTTTTTTTTTTTAAAAAATTTAAAGTCCAAAAAAAACTGTAAGTTTAAAAAGGGGGGGCTTTAAACCCTTTTAATCGTTTTACCAAAAAAACAAGGAAAAAACCCCAAAAGGATTTTTACCAAAAATTGGGTTTTAAAATGAGGCCAAAATTCCGGGAGGGTCATAGGGTTTTTTAAAAGGGGAAAAATTTTTTTAACCAAATTAAAAAATTTTAAAAAAAACAAAAATTTTTTGGCCCTTTTTTTTAATTTAAAAATTTTAAAAAAATTTTTAAAAAGGAAAGGTTTTTAAAAATTTTAAAAAAAAAACGCTCAAATGGTTACCATCAAATTTTTTAGAAAAAAAAAAATTTTTCCAAAAAAAATTTTTTTTTTTTTTTTATAGCCCAAAAAAAAATTCCCCGAAGTTAAAAAAATATAAAGGGGGGCTGGCATTTTTTCAATCCCTTTTTAAAAAATTGCGACAAAGGGAAAAACCCAAATTTGGGTTTAAACAAAAAACCTAAATTAAATTTCAAGTCCAAAAAATTTTCCCACTTTATTTTAAAATTTAAATAGAAAAAAAATTTTTTTTTATCCAAGTTTTAAAAATTTTTTTTTCGAAAAAATTTTTAAAAATTTTTAAAATTTAAATTTTTTATAAAATTTGAGGCCAAAATGGGAAAAAAAAACGAAGGAAAAATAAGGGAAATTCCCTCAAACCTTGACCTAAATTTTTAGAAAAAAAAAAAAATTTAAAAAAAATTTTTTTTTCTGTTTTACAGTCAAGGTTCGTAGCGACATTCAATACTGTGAACTCTATCCATCGTTTTCAAGGGACAGGAAATAACATCATCAGAAACAATCCACCAGAAAATTTAACATTGATTTATGGAGTGGGTTAGGAAAATAAATGATACCAGGAAAACGATGAATCCGGAACGTGCATAGAGGTTTCACTGTACATTAGGCGTGGTCACCAATATAATTTTGTCGTAAGCGGCAAATATGCTAAACATGAGTTGTGAAAACTTGATGAATTTTCATGAAAATTTGTGACTATCTTAATGTAGCGCAAACATCACACACAAATTTGAAAATTATAACTTCAAGTATGAATTTAAATTAGACTTTTTAATTTCCTGGGAAAATATTCGAAAAAGCGCTTACGACATTTGTTTTTCCACCATCGAAGTAGGCCTATTTCGAGTTTGCTACATTCAAGTAGGCCTACTCATTTTTTTCCAATTTGAATACTGTAATGTCCCAATATAATCCCCCTCCCCCCGGCCCAAACTTTTAGATCAATTATTGAAAAAAAGTCTAGGTCCATCTCCTTTTCCACGTAAATCATCACTTTTCCGGGTTAGAATTTAGGTCAATTTCGTATTGCGCGCTACAGGGAGCTACGCCACCAGCCAACAATACGTGTGAGAAACTGTTGAGAGGCCTCACTGATCGTGTCGAGTCGGACTGAACTATTGTTCCGAGCCTAAAATTGTCTGGAGCTCTTCAGGTCAGACCGCACGCGTAGGATGACACACAGTGCAGCCAACAGCTCAACATAATTATGTTTTATTACTACGCATCAAATGAATATAATAGGAAATTGGAAAAATTATGATTCTTCATGATAATACATTTATTGGGCAAACGCAGGATGTGCGTTGTACGATGAGCGAGATGTCTATAAAAAGTATAATCGAAAACTCTACAAACCTTGATCATTTGAAATGAACTTCATCCGATGTCAATGAATCTAGAAAGCCGTGGACTTCGACAATGCAACATTTTTCAACTAATATTTCTATCTTTTCGATGAATAAAATACATTTATTATATTATTTTCTCCAAAACGGCTGGTCCGAATATCAAAACCAAATTTTTATTCATGTATATTATTCTTGTGCTCACATTTGTGGAAAATTTGAATCGTATTGGAGATATTTTTTTCAATTTTTTTCCGCCCAGCCAAATCTTATGGGTTTTTAGAAACTTCTAAATGATGTTTCTCAAAAATGGTCCAACCGATTAGACCTCAAACTATACAGTTCTAAGTTGGATAAGTTTTCATATGAAAAAAAGTTTCATGTCGATCGTCAAACCCTGCGACCTGTGCAGTGTTTACAAACAAAAAAAAAAAAAAAAAAAAAAAAAAAAAACGCACAGACAAAGCTCCGTAAGATTGAGTGAAAATCTTCGCTACGCTCATCTAACATTTTAGTGGAATAATTCGCAATTTCAAGTTGTTCTGTCGTTATGAGAGTGAAGGTGCAGTTTGCCCAATTATAATGAGCAAAAAAATATTTTTGACCGCTTGTAGGCCGAGATTTTCATAAGTCAATGTGACTTTTGGACTCTAAATTCTGAGAAAACCCCTCGGCTTGTATTGGCAACGGACGGCCGTCAAGTGGTCAACACGCAGTACGTACATGCCGTAAGCCGTCCCCAGCTGGTACTCTGGAATGATGAGCGCGACCATCGGCCACAGCGCACTGGACAGCATGCGTAAGACACGCCCATGAAGCACTGCAACAGAACAAATGGCCCACCATTACTACCATCCTACGTAGCTCGTCAGCTGAGGCACAGCTTTAGACACTGAAGTCGCCGTTGGCGTGCGTTCAAGTACACATCTTTTCTCTCAACATCAATTCATAGCCTTATTATCAACAGTGCATTATATCCTCAAGTAACCCAACTGTAGGTTATGCCAACACGTACCATGGCGACGAGGGGTCGATAAAGGTGACCGCGTGACTCACCATGGCGACGTAGGGGTTGATAAAGGTGAAGGCCAGGATCGCGGACTGCCGATCGTGATGAGCACGGACAGGAACACCCAAACACGTTCTTGCCGACTCGGTCAACGAGCAGGCCGAGCAAGGGCGACGCCCCTGCCGAGATGATGTACACGATGCTGTTCACGCGATTAGCCTCGTCCGGAAAACTCGAACTTGCCTCGAGAACCCTGGAAACACAAACAAGCTCGCGTGATTGGCTGCTACAAACTGTTACGACAACACGTAGAAGATATCTCTCTCGGGGAGTACACCGAAGACTTAGTACGTATTAGACTGAACGAGACGCATCAAATAACGCGTGCAATAGTGAGGCCGTGATAGCTTGCCTGACCCGCAGCGAAATACCACGTGACACGGAGGGAGATTGGGAGACTAGTGTATTTTGTACACAGCGATCACGCACAACACTGTGTTATTTACATCCTCAGAGGACACTGAATACAATAACCCTGTGTGAGTCACATGAAAAGACGCAGAAATATCTGCTGATTATCATGAAGTACATTTCTCCCGTAGAATTACCACATCAGTCATAGCAATCAATGAATGACATATTATTTGGTCTGAATCAGAGCTCTGTCAGAGGATAGGCAGGGACCTTCATGTTCGGAACACTGGATCTACCGGGACTGGTAGCCAGGTCCAGTCTGACGGTCGAGGTGCAATGACCTTGAATTCTGATTGACTGTTATTCCGTGTCTTGAATTGACATTTCCGTGAATTGACAGTGCGGCAGGCTACAATAGTGATTACTTCGGTTCTGAGTAGGCCTACCTGTTTGTCAAGACCAGGGATGATCAGACTTTATTTTAAAAAAATGTTAAAGTATAAAAATTGCAAACTTATTTGGTGTTTTTGTTCATAGTGCCCAAATTTGAAAATGTTCAAATATGACATAGTATAGAAATGATAACTGGGCAGGCTTGTGAACAGTTCCACTTTTTCAATCGCTCACTGTAACATCAAATTTAGCGACAGGAAGCAAAACAATTACCCAAAAATTTGGTGATTTTTAACAAAAATTCGCTAACTCCTAAAATTGACGATGTCCAAAGACATTCCGACGATGGGTTCATAGTGCAATATTTTTGACAACTAGAAACTGTCAACACATCAGCTTGTACACATCAAGTTTTCGAGAATATATTATTGATTCGAAAACATTTTTGGGAGCCAGCTTTTTCCAATAATGTAAACATTTATTACATAAAATATTGACGATGTCCAAACATGAGACTATACACGATCGTATAGGAACACAATATGAGATAATTGACCGTCTCAAATCGGCTTGTACACATCAAATTTTTGAGAAAAAAAAATTGACTTTTCCAAGATTTTTTTTTTTTTTTTTTCTTATATTGCCCAAATTTGAGAATGTCCAAATACGACATAGTATAGAAATGATACAAGGGATGGCTGTGAACAGTTCCAATTTTTCAATCGCTCTTGTACACATCAAATTTAGCGACAGGAAGGAAAACAATTTCCCAAAATTTGGTTGATTTTTAACAAAAATTCGATAACTCCTAAATTAGACGATGTCCAAAGAATTCCGACAATGGGTTCATAGTGCAGTATTTTGACAACTAGAAACTGTCAAAACATCAGCTTGTACACATCAAGTTTTCGAGAAATATATTATTGATTCGAAAAACATTTTTGGGAGCCAGCTTTTTCCAATAATGTAAACATTATTACATAAATATTGACGATGTCCAAACATGAGACTATACACGATCGTATAGGAACACAATATGAGATAATTGACCGTCTGGCTGGCTCCCAAAAATGTTTTTCGAATCAATAATATATTTCTCGAAAACTTGTTGTGTACAAGCTGATGTTTTGACAGTTTCTTGTTGCCAAAATATTGCACTATGAACCCATTGTCGGAATTCTTTGGACATCGTCAATTTTAGGAGTTATCGAATTTTTGTTAAAAATCAACCAAATTTTGGGAAATTGTTTTCCTTCCTGTCGCTAAATTTGATGTGTACAAGAGCGATTGAAAATTGGAACTGTTCACAGCCATCCCTTGTATCATTTCTATACTATGTCATATTTGGACATTTCCAAATTTGGGCAATATAAAAAAAAAAAAAAAATTTTTTTTGGGAAAAGTCAATTTTTTTTTCTCAAAAATTTGATGTGTACAAGCCGATTTGAGACGGTCAATTATCTCATATTGTGTTCCTATACGATCGTGTATAGTCTCATGTTTGGACATCGTCAATATTTTATGAAATAAATGTTTACATTATTGGAAAAAGCTGGCTCCCAAAAATGTTTTTCGAATCAATAATATATTTCTCGAAAACTTGATGTGTACAAGCTGATGTTTTGACAGTTTCTAGTTGTCAAAATACTGCACTATGAACCCATCGTCGGAATTCTTTGGACATCGTCAATTTTAGGAGTTATCGAATTTTTGTTAAAAATCAACCAAATTTTGGGAAATTGTTTTCCTTCCTGTCGCTAAATTTGATGTGTACAAGAGCGATTGAAAAATTGGAACTGTTCACAGCCATCCCTTGTATCATTTCTATACTATGTCATATTTGGACATTTTCAAATTTGGGCAATATAAATTTTTTTTTTTTTTTTGGAAAAGTCAATTTTTTTTTTCTCAAAAATTTGATGTGTACAAGCCGATTTGAGACGGTCAATTATCTCATATTGTGTTCCTATACGATCGTGTATAGTCTCATGTTTGGACATCGTCAATATTTTATGAAATAAATGTTTACATTATTGGAAAAAGCTGGCTCCCAAAAATGTTTTTCGAATCAATAATATATTTCTCGAAAACTTGATGTGTACAAGCTGATGTTTTGACAGTTTCTAGTTGTCAAAATACTGCACTATGAACTCATTGTCGGAATTCTTTGGACATCGTCAATTTTAGGAGTTATCGAATTTTTGTTAAAAATCAACCAAATTTTGGGTAATTGTTTTCCTTCCTGTCGCTAAATTTGATGTGTACAAGAGCGATTGAAAAATTGGAACTGTTCACAGCCATGCTCAGTATCATTTCTATACTATGTCATATTTGGACATTTTCAAATTTGGGCAATATAAAAAAAAAAAAAAAATTTTTTTTTGGAAAAGTCAATTTTTTTTTCTCAAAAATTTGATGTGTACAAGCCGATTTGAGACGGTCAATTATCTCATATTGTGTTCCTATACGATCGTGTATAGTCTCATGTTTGGACATCGTCAATATTTTATGAAATAAATGTTTACATTATTGGAAAAAGCTGGCTCCCAAAAATGTTTTTCGAATCAATAATATATTTCTCGAAAACTTGATGTGTACAAGCTGATGTTTTGACAGTTTCTAGTTGTCAAGAATCTGCACTATGAACCCATCGTCGGAATTCTTTGGACATCGTCAATTTTAGGAGTTATCGAATTTTTGGTAAAAATCAACCAAATTTTGGGAAATTGTTTTCCTTCCTGTCGCTAAATTTGATGTGTACAAGAGCGATTGAAAAATTGGAACTGTTCACAGCCATGCCCAGTATCATTTCTATACTATGTCATATTTGGACATTTTCAAATTTGGGCAATATAAAAAAAAAAGGTTTTTTTTTTTTGGAAAAGTCAATTTTTTTTTTCTCAAAAATTTGATGTGTACAAGCCGATTTGAGACGGTCAATTATCTCATATTGTGTTCCTATACGATCGTGTATAGTCTCATGTTTGGACATCGTCAATATTTATGTAATAAATGTTTAGATTATTGGAAAAAGCTGGCTCCCAAAAATGTTTTTCGAACAAGTAATATATATCTCGAAAACTTTAAAAGTCTATTCTCATAGCTTTTACCTCCACCCTTTCCACACGTTCTACCCTTTCTACTTAATTCATACCGAAAATGATTGCGTTCACGAATTATTTGTCCAACAGTTGGTAACACTGCTGTTTTGCTAGGTATTCTGAGCATCTGGTTTGATGCAGTCTAGTATTTTTTCTCTTTGGTTGGTAACAGCTCCTTTTAGGCTTCGTCACGCAGAGAGCCAGGGAGCCAGGGAGCCAGGGAGCCAGGGAGCCGGGAGCCAATTTCACACCGGCGCGGGTTGCCACTTCCCTGTTGTAGTGGGGACAAGGTCATTTCCATCTGCCATCTGTCATGAACGAAACGTAAGAGAAGGCTGTGGATACAAATCTTTCAAGTGGACTTTGAATGTAAACAAACAAATGGAGATACACTATTTCAAGCTATAGTTTTATCACAGTATGGTTTTATAATAACAATGGGATTACACTGGAGACACACAACATTATGTGTGTAGTCTGTAGGCAGTTATTGCTCACAGTTATTGATTCATAGGTTGTTATGTAGGCCTAGTAGACTAATATCTCGCAGACCTAGGACTAGACCGTAGGCCTAGGGCATAAATTAAGTTGTCAATATGCGATTTAAAACTACCCTTTCAAGAGAACCGGCCCACAAAGAATTTGTCTGTTGTGTGGGTTGGAACAGTGCTGAAGATGTTTACTCCTGTGGGTAAGTTTCTAATTACCGTACCGTACCAAAGGTTGGTTTTCATTCCTAACCTATAAAAGATAGTTTAACCTATCCCACCAACATTTCTGCCACAAACAACAAATCCTGCCAACAGCAATCAGAACTACGGTAGTACTTACAGTACATAACATATCTACTTTCACAAACTATCATTCGAGTTGTGGCAATAGCAGTGCCGCACGACTGCAACTGTAGTGAGAAACGGACCCGCGATCCTCATTCACGCGAGGTAGTCTGGAGCCAATTGCCTTGGTACGTTCGATTGTGCTCGGATGTGCTTTATGTAACTTCGTCTAGCTAGCGTTAAAATTGTTTGGCGATGGATGTACCACCCGAGTTCACTGTATCATGCTGGCGTAGTGGATGAACCATTTGTTTCATACGTTGAGAGATTCTCTGTCCTCCCCCGTCCGGGGTTCAATTCATACTGTTTTTTTTATTTACATTCTTAAATATAATCCTTTTTTAAATTAATTTGAGTTTTTGAAATGGTGCTTGTTCAATTATTTGGTAAATTTGTAGTTACCCTTACCTAACCACATGAAACACACAACATGAAAGTGCACAAAAACACTTTCTATGTGGTTATAAACTAGGAAAACGCGTTATGTGTTTCCGCGTTGATGGATGAGCTAATGAGAATGAAATTGAATTTTTTTCAAAAAGTTACATCAAGTTGATGTTTTGACGGCATTCAAGTTAAAATCCATCTTTCCATTCGGTTGGTTTATTTCGTAGACTATTCTAATGAAGGAAATATCTGATGCAGTTTAATATTATATGTAATATTAGAATACTATTTGAAACGTAATGACAGCTGTAGTCATATATACACCTTGAGATCCAAACAATTATGTCATTACCCTTCTTCTATATTCATTAAGCTGCCTTTCCATGATCATGTTTGCGAAACGAAACGAAAATGGTCAATAGCCAATCACAGGCCCGAAAACCACTAGGAATCCATCTTGGAATTTCGCAAAATGGCGGCCAAGACGAGTTGAGCCAAACTCTACTTTTTTTCGTTGCGAATTTATTTCGCAACGAAATGGCGGAAATAGAATAGTAGTTTCCAGGTTTTACTCCTATGATCGCTAGTGTCTACTTCCGTTTAGGGCACATCGAGTGCATCCACAGTGCTTCGAGTGCATCGAGTTTCAAAGAAACCCACCAGGATGCGATAGAATCACTACTCAGTTCAGAATGAAATCACTAGGATGAGCTAGAATTGCGAAATTATTTCGCACATCATGGAAACAGCTATGCGAATTCGTCACGCAAAGTTTCGCAGTCATTTTTTTCATGGAAAGGAAGCTTTACTCACTCTCAATAATATTTCTCTGATAATCAAGAAGGCCTTGTTTTAATTGTTCTTCATTAATTGGTGAAACCTGTTGCTTGGATTTAATTGGTTTTCTTAATAGCTTTGCTAGATGTAGGAGACAAAAATGTCATTATATAATTTTTTATATCAAAACGACTGATCGGATTTTAATGAAAGTTCGGAATAATGTGTATCATTACTATGTTAAAATTTGGTGAAAATTTGAATTTTTTCGAAGGACATTTTTTTTTACCAAAATTCTTCTCTGGCTTATTCTTATGGGTAATTGGGAAAATGGAAAATTGGTTTTCTCAGAAGTGGTGCAACCGATTGCGCATAAAAAACAATGGATTTCAATCTAGATGATGACACTTGGGCATGCCAAGTTTCAATTGAATTTGAATTTTCGTTTGACCTGTGGAAGGAAAAAAAAAAAAAGAAAATTCGGGTCAAGTGAAATTGAGTCTTTGCTTCGCTCATCCAAAAATAATTACCACACCCATAAGCAGCGACCAAAAGCCTAGTTGTGTACCGGTATGATTATAAAAATACAGTAATTATACAATTTACAAACCGCTGTCAAAATACAGACGTAGGCCCTAGTTCCAAAAACTATCATGTAGATTAAAACCTGTAGAAACCAACAATTCTTACCGTGCCATGACTTTTTCTGATGGGCCTAGATGTAAACAAGATATACTATCAGAAAACACCAACAATTCGAAAATCAAACACGAATTGGCAAAGGTAATTGTAACGGCTCGATAACCAATTATTTTATTGGAATAGGTTATTATTTTTACAAATGAAAAAAACCCAAGTTGTCTGAAGTTCAGCTGATTGTACGCCGAGTTACACGATCACCGTGCATGAAGCGATCGACTCCCGATCTGTTCGTATCCACACGTGGTCATCTGATCGCACACCAGGAAGCTAATTCTTGACACTACTTCTTGGAGATTAGAATTATAAAAAGGTTCGATTTATTATAGCTCATATCTAATACAATAGCTATCTACGAACTACGATGGATACGCAACTGAGCTCAACGGTGTTATGGATCTATGAAACTGATTGCATTTTAAGCCATCAAGATCGACTACTCAGGCATTCACCTAATTTGTAGGTGATCTAGGTGGCAATGATTCAATTATACATTGAAGGCCATCAGAGCCCTGTAGAGGCGATCTAGGTGGCGTCGAGAAGTTTCTCAGCACTGGAGATGATCGTCAGCTGGGAGAACACGGGAGAAGTTCAAGTTGCGTAAACATCGTAGATAGCCATTTTCCTTGGTGATATTTATTAGCTTGAAAGCTTTTCCACAAAGTGAGCCGCTGCCGTCTTCTCACGAAGCTATGACTTGTCGCTCTCCCGAGCCCAGAGCCCTCTGTCTGCGATCAAGTCAAATGAAGTTGGTGCATCCGAGACGTGTGTTGTTGTTCCAGGGACGACCACGTGTTGATGAAGTGGAACCTGGTGACCAAGGAGTCGGTGAAGGTGGCGGACTTGTCAGCTGATTTGTTCCCCACGGATTTCCACTGGTTTCCCAAAGGACAGACGTTGAACAGGAAGCAAGGCTTGGACTTGATTCTAATCACGTCTGCTGACGGTAATTATTTCATCAAGTTCTAGGAGAACGCAGAATAAAGGTTGTAAGATGAGCGGAATAGTATAGATATGAGATGTGAAGGAATGGAATTATCAAGCCTGTGTGTTTACACCCACCTTGATTTTGAAAGTTCATGTCACTACCTTCCTGTTTTAGCATTTGCCTAATTCTTTTGACTCAATTGGTTCTACTTGTTGGTTTGAGTACCGGTATTTTCCCTCCGTGTTATTCTTATGAGGATTTTCCGTTATTTCCGAATCTTTTCCAAGTAAATCAATCAATCGATTTTTCTGAAAAACTATCCCAACCTGTTTTGGTGTGACACCAATATGAAGAAAAAGTTTCAAGTCAATTGGTCTTTTTTCCTGACCCGAATGCCGCTAACAACATTACAAAAACCAAGAAAAACAATATAAAACCGAAGCCCAATTTTTATTGGTAGGCCTACATAGAATGGAAGTCTTCCCTACGTTCATCTAATAATCCAAGCCACAACTCCGTGCTGATTATGTGAGAGTGAGGTCGGACAAAATGAATGATGGAAGCTGGAAAGCGATGAATCCGGGAACGATGCACAGAGGTTTCACTGTACCTTTACTTATTGTTCCATGTTTACGTGAGGAAAGGTGATGTGTTGACGTTGGTTGCAGGTCGGTTCCACTTTGTGAACAAGAACGGCCGCGTGGAGAAGAGCGTTGAGGCCCACAAGGGAGCGACGCTGGCCGGCTGCTGGAGCTACGACGGAGCCGGACTTCTCACCGGTGAGTCCTGCTGCCGGGGCCCTGGCGTGACTGCCGGGGCCCTGGCGCGACTGCCGGGGCCCTGGCGCGACTGCCACTTACTGGACTGGCTTAGCTAGCTCCAAGAGGCTAGGACTAGGATTGGTTAATATCCACTACAAGAATGACCTGTCATGGCAACATCTCTAGTCTGTGTATTTCCATTGTTCTCGGCACAAAATCCTAGCCTTGCTCATGAGGTGGGCTTCGAAATGTGATGAATTATTGCAGTCCAAGAGACCGTGACTTTCTTATTATAAGATATTGTCATTGTTGGTAGCTTTTCAAGTAAGCATAACCAATCAAAGTCCTAGTCTCTTGGAGCTAGTCAGGCCTAGCATGTAATTTGTATGGTTTATTAGGTAAGGGTCCTAGGGGTCGATTGTGTAACTTTATCACTTCCCTTGTCGATCGGTATCTCATCTCGATCGACATCTAAAATGTGTATTGTCTAACTCGTTGTCGATCACCTTCTTCGAGAACTCATTCGACAAGTTACCGAAAGTCGAAAACATGTTGGTATCTAGTTGTCACTAGTAAGGCAAGGACCCAAGAAAATGGCGGACAATGGCAATATGAACGTTTCAAGGTATGTCCTAAGCAAAAAGCTCATGAAAGAAGACTAATATTTGCTAAACAATTATCTGCAATACACATCTAATCAATACATACCTCTTTATATAGAAAAAAATGCAAAATTTGTCCATCATTTGAACAACAAAACTATGAGTTGAATCCAGGCACGACTGTCAAAGTAATTACACGTAAACAATTCAGCACGCACAGCCTTCTATAGTTCTTGACTTATATTTCAGCGATTTGGACTGCATCAAGGAGGCAGATATAAAAATCTCTAACAAGGTCTTCTATATGTTAACTATGTTAACGTAAAATCATCGCACTCCTATTGGTCAATTGATTATATATTGAATGAATGAATGAATGTTAGGGTTTTGAGGCGCGTTGACAGCGAGGTCATTTTGCGCCAATTATGTATTGCCATGGTAAATAATGTACTACCTTGACAAACAACATCCATCAAATGAGATCTCGCGACGACAAGAGTTGTCACTGAGAAGTCTAACAAAAGTGCTAGACAATAGGGGTAAGTGAGAACTTAGTTGTCACTTCGATAGAGATAACAAATAGCATCGTTGTGGAACGAGTTGTCGAAAGAGTTACCCGATCACATCGTGACCTGTTGAGCGTTGGCAGGCCTGATTGTTGTTGTTGTTGTTTCAGCGGGTGAAGACGGCCAGGTGAAGGTGTGGTCCCGCAGCGGAATGCTCCGGTCCACGGTGGTCCAGACGGGACAGCCGGTGTACAGCGCCGTGTGGGGCCCGGACTCGAACCAAGTGCTCTACGCGCTCGGAAACACCCTCGTCATCAAGCCGCTAGCGCCAAACACCAAACCCACGCGAGTAAGCTCTACTTTCATTCCTTACAACTGTGGTACAGATATGAAGAGAAAAAAAACAAATGCAGAACAGTTTATAATATCGACAAAAGTGATTATAACAATACTGATACATAATAAGTGAATACTAACGACTAGTGGACTTGTCGCAAGACAAAAAGCTTTAGGTTGAACAAAAAGAATGATGGGATGATGAGATGAAGGTTTCTTGGGTAATGGGAAGGATATCGTGAAGGAAGCGGTCGTGGCCTATATTGTGGGAACCATCCCGGCATTAGCATAGACTACAGAGGGACACCATGTAAAGATGGGTGATGGCGGGGATTGAACCGGGTCCGATATGCCCCTCACCTCCCGGATCACGTAGCGAGCGCGCTAGCAACTGAGCAGTCAACAGGGTAAATAGTCACTGTGAACTGCTGGTCGAAGTGAAATGGCCGCGGCCAAGCTCGGAAGATATTGCGTGATTAAAATAATGACAACGGTGGTATTTGATGACAATAGACCCTTTCCAGGATTTAGTGCACAGGCGCTTACCGCCTTCTAACGGCCGAGATCGCTGGTGTTGCATTCTGGGTGTTTTAGTGCTGTTGAAACAGTCGGTCCGCTTATCCACAGGGTTAAAGGCAAAACACCGCGATATATAACTTACATTGTTGCTCATTGTACTCACTCTGACAGTGTGTAAATCTCCTGGAAAATAGTGCACCTTTTGATGGTGTCACTACTATCATATTATAAATAAATACGTTCACTGTAACGCTCAATAATATAGGTAATTTGTTCCAAATATCATTAGCAGCGTAGGACTTTCAACCGCGCATATCAACAACCCGCTCTAGTTCCAACGTCGCCGCTAGATGGCTCTTTCTTTTCGAAAAGGATCTATTTTGTCTTATGCGCTATGTGTGAATTAGAGATGGTTACAACATTTCAGACCTTGCTAGTGGGGGCGCTAGATGCCTGCAGTGCTGGGTAGCGAGAGTGGCTCTAAGACGTGTTGTTGTTGTTGTTTGTTGCAGTGGAAAGCTCACGACGGCTTGATCCTCAAGGTCGCGTGGAACCCCAGCAACAACATGATACTGTCGGGCGGAGAAGATTGCCGCTACAAGGTCAGACTTCGTGTTCCGGAACTGGTTAGGCCGTCCCTCGCACCTACTGTAACTTCTTGTAACTTGTCCTATAACTTGTACTGTAACTTCTTGTAACATTTTCCGGAACTTGTACTGTAACTTCTTTCATTTCTCATATTGTTAGGCCGTCTCTTCCACCTACTGTAACTTGTACTGTAACTTCTTTCATTTCTTGTATTGTTAGGCCGTCTCTTCCACCTACTGTAACCTCTTGTAACTTGTACTGTAACTTCTTTCATTTCTTGTATTGTTAGACTCAAACCCCCCACATCTAATATGTAACTTGTTCCGTAACTTGCTTAGTAACTTACTTTGTTATTTCTTGTATTGTTAGGCCCAAACCATTCCTACTCACCTTCTTGTAACTTGTTCCATAAATTGTTCCGTAACTTGCTTCAACATTTCGTGTATTGTTAGACCCAAAGCCTACACATGTACAGTCACGTGTAACTGGTTCTACAATTTGTACTGTAACTTCTTTCATTTCTCATATTGTTAGGCCGTCGTTCCCACCTACTGTCACTTCTTATAACATGTTCCATAACTTGTACTGTAACTTATTTCATGTCGTGTATTGTTAGGATCAAACCTTCCACATCTGTTACATAAGTTGTTCCGTAACTTGCTTAGTAACTTATTCCTCAAATTGTTCCGTAACTTACTTTGTTATTTCTTGTACTGTTAGGCCCAAACCCTTCCTACTTAATCTTCTGGTAACTTGTTCGGTAACTTATTCCTCTACGTGGGCTTGGAATGCTATCACTCCTGGCATGGTCCCGACAGATCTGACTGAGTGTACCAGACTCTCGACAAATTCTGCACACTGATTCATGTATTGTGCTACCTGCTAGTTCACACGCCACTATAGTCCAAGTATTTGCTTCAGTTAATTCCAGAGCGTTGTTTGGTTTGTGTTATTATAATCTCACTGCCTCTTTGACTCAAGTAAACATGTGTTTTTCATGTTACCGTACATTTTGTTGCTAGAACTCTTCTGGTTTCATCATTTTTTATTCACAAGAACACACCTAACGCGCTTTCCACGTGGCTTCCTGCCTGCTACTCACGTTAGATCTTGTATTGTTTTGCACATCCGTGCATTTTATGAGAATAACAAAAATACAACTAGGCCTATTAGCTAATTTGTTTTCCAATTTTAATTTCCATTTTTTTTTTCAATTTTTCAATATTTTTCAGTTTTCATTTATGTATCTGTTCTTAAAACAATTTCAATTTCCATTTTTGAAAAAAAAAAAAACATTTAAAAAAAATTTAAATGAAATTTTTTTCAAAATCTTTTTTAATTACTTTCTTTTTTAAATTTTCAACTAATCACCCATTTTTTTCCATTTCGAGTTTGCAGCTTGAAGTGTCACTATCTCCCCTGTTTTATGCCACGTTTGCCCGTGAATTGTGAGGTTATGGAGGTTGCGTTGTGTGTAGATCTGGGACGCGTACGGCCGCCAGCTGTTCAGCAGCGCGCCGCACGACTACCCGATCACGGCGCTGGCGTGGGCACCGGCCGGGGACCTGTTTGCCGTCGGCTCCTTCAACACGCTCCGGCTGTGCGACAAGGCAGGGGTGAGTGACACACCGGCTCGAGAACCGTCTCTTGAAAAGGCATTTTTGTGACTTAAGAGGACATAATCGCGGGAAATCGCGGAAAACATGATTTTCGCGAAAATAACAACAAGTTATTTGAAGTTGGGAAGACCTGAAACGTAAACATATTGAAGAAAAAACGCGTAACAAACAATTTGCGTTTATTGTTGAAGCCCCAAATGCTTGCCTCTGCAGATGCTCTCTTCAAAAAAGAGCGGTACGAATAATAGCTAGTATCAGGAAAATGACGTTGTGCAGACATTTATTCAAAACGATGATTCTACTTACACTACCTTGTATACTTATTCTGAGAGCAGCCATTTTTGTGAAAAAAAATGTCCTACTTTTTAAATGTAATCACCACATTCATACACACTATACAAGAAGACGCAACTACCTCCATCTTGTCAATCACAGACTTGCTCTCACACCAGAAGTCCAAGTTATCTAATGTCAGTTCTCTACAACAACTTGCCAGTGGACATTAAGTCATTTGTAAACACCAATTCATTCAAGAATAGCGTCAAGAACTTTTAAATTGTACATGCTTTTTATTCTATTGATGATTATTTGAGCTATCTTTGTTAATTTGTTACGTTCCATGTTCTTTTTAAAAATGTTTTAAAATTGTCTGACTTTTATCATACTGTACATACAGTCGCCGATAATAAATACAATTATTATTAAATAGGCTACCAAAAGTAAGCCTAACTGCTATAATCCTACTGCTGTACTCGTAGGGTACCCGAGTGTACCGCTGTAAAGCTATGAAGCGTGTGTTTCAGTGGTCTCACTCGCTGGCCAAGCCCAACACGGGCAGCCTGTTCTCCATCGCGTGGTCGGGCGACGGGACGCAAGTGGCCGGAGCCTGCGCCAACGGCCACGTCATACTGGCACACATCGTAGACAGGTAACTACCCAGACACTTGATGGGCGTGGCTTATCATATTGAGCATTAGCGAAGATTCCCATGCAACTCTTACGGAGCTTTGTCTGTCTGTGTTTTGTTTTTTTTGTACGCAAACTTATCCAACTTGGAATCATATAGTTTTGGGGTCAAATCGGTTGGACCATTTTTGAGGTACATCATCTCAAAGTTTCTAAAAAAAAACATAAGATTAGGCTGGACATGAAAAATTGAAAAATAAAATCTCTCCAATATGATTCAAATTTTCCTCAAATGTATACAAAAATAATAGGCCTACACATTAGTGAAAATTGGCGTATCATTCAGACCAGCCGTTTCGAAGAAAATAATTTATTAAATGTTATTTATTTATCGAAAAGATAGAAATATTGGAGGAAAAATATTGCATTGTTATATTCACGGCTTTCTAGATCCATTGGGATCGGAAAAAGTTCGTTTTATATGATCAAGGTGTGTAGAGTTCCGCAAATCTCACAACGCACATTTCGCGTTTGCCTAGTTAATGGCACGCTTGAAGTGGGATTCTGTATAATATTGTTGATCGAGATCGAGTGATTCTCGTCTACAGTTAGGTTTTCAGTCGATAACTTTACCTAATGAGATCATGGAGTTGTATTGTACTGGAGGTATAACTCCTTGTTAAAAACTCAACCCACTTGATCACAATGAATAATGGGTAACGGCAGCCATGTTCACTGCTCAAGCTGATTGTTGTCAGGTGTAGGACTACCGACACTTGTTTTATATTTAGTTTCTGAATTCAAGGCCTTCTATATTATTACATAATATAATAAAAAAGAAGGCCTTGCCTTATATATTATTACATAATTTGTAATAATAAAGAAGACCTTGCTGAATTACCAACGTGGGAGTAGCTCCAACTGACAGTTGAAAGCGAACATGGCCGCCGTTTCCGAGTAACCGGAAGTATGCGATCTGGTACACGGCTCGTCACTGAGATAGACCTCCACATACACAACTCCATGCTGTGATTCTCTATGGCATCTTGACGATATTGATCTACAAATTTTCTCGACTCGACAAGACCCTGTCGTTAACTGTGGTCGATGTCGAGAAATGTCACTTTCAGACGAGCATGGTGGCGGTCTTTTTGGTTTGAAATATTCCAAGCAAAGATGAACCGTCATTCCACCGTTTTTATTCGTAAAATAATATGATTTAATACCGGTTTCATGTTTTAAATACCATATCTACACCAAAACTCATTTCAAAAGCTATTTTCAATCCAAGTAATTGTATTCCTCATTTTATCATCAATTTGACGGCTAAAATGTAAGGTTATGTTTTCAATGTTTTGTATTGGCGTAGTACACGGCCTGTCAAATCGTGCCGGCGCATTTACAGTTCTTGAAAAAGAAAGTCAAATTACATCGTCCTCCTATTGGTCAAGAAGGAACATCATATGACGTATATAATGACGTATTTGTCGACCCAAGACTTATTGACATGCACTGAAGATCGAGAGCGTGTGCGTGTAGAGAATAGACTGTTAACCTTGAGTGCGTTGCCGATCGTTCGTAGTCTTGATCGGGATCGCTATCAACTGAATCCCACTGCAGAGCTGCGTGTTTATGTTCCAGGCAGCTGGAGTGGAGCAACCTGGAGGCCACGCTGCTGAGCCGCAAGCGCATCCGGGTCCGGGACGTGGACCTGGAGGACTGGGAGACCCTGGAGCTCCCGGACCGGATCATCCAGGTCGGGCTCGGCTTCGGCTACCTGGTGGCCGTCCTGCCGCAGCAGTGCTACATCTACAGCACCAGCCACTGGAACACTCCTGTCATCTTCGACCTCCGAGAAGGCTCCGTCTCCATGGTGCTGCTGTCTCTCAAGTACGTCTCTCTCTCCCCCTCTCTCTCTCTCTCCCTCTCTCTCTCTCCCTCTCTCTCTCTCTCTCCCTCTCTCTCTCTCTCTCTCTCTCTCTCTCTCTCTCTCTCTCTCCTCCCCTCTCTCTCTCTCTCTCTCTCCCTCTCTCTCTCTCTCTCTCTCTCTCTCTCTCTCTCTCGCTCTCTCTCTCTCTCTCTCTCTCTCTCTCTCTCTCCTTCTCACCAGGCTTGCTGTGTGTTGCAGGCACTTCCTGCTGGTGGAGCGGTCCAGCGTTGGTCTGTACAGCTACGACGGGCGGTTGATCTGCTCGCCCCGCTGGCCCAACATGCAGCTCGACACGTTGAGTCAGGCGTGCGTGTCCGTCAGCCCGGACACCGTGGCCGTGCGGGATCAGGCCGACGACAAACGTACGCACCGCAACACTCACTTGTTAACGCTAGCAATCTACCTTGAAGCCTTCAACAGGACTCAGATACATTGAGGGTTGCGTTGGTTCGCCATGTACAGATGGTGTCTCAACTTAAACCGGAAATGCGTTCCATTTCCTGATCTCTATCCTTAGAACACCCGATCGCTTCTCTATCTAGTGTTGTTTTGTAGAAACTTGATGTCATTGCCTTCTATATACCTCAAATATTTGCATCTAAGATGCGGTGCAGATTGCCATCCAAGATGCGGTGGAAGTAACAACTGCGCTAGGCCTATGAAAAGTATATTAACTGGTAATGCAATTAATAAAATGTGAATACTCATTTGTTTGTGACATGTGGATTTCTCACACGAATTCGATTACATCAACAAATCGTCCAGATGTAAGTTACTTGCAATATAGCTTGCGTTTTTATTAATTATCATTATTAATTACTTCACAATTTAAATAATGCACAATTTAACCTCTCTATCTCCATTTGACTTCATATAAGAAACTGTTTCAGACAACTGAGCAAACATAAACGTCATTTTGTGTGTATTTGTAAACAAATTTTTTTTTTTTATTACTACTCACTGCGCATAATCGGTTGTTCTAACAATTTGGATATTAAATTGGTAGATATGTTCAACATGGGAGGGATAGGAAGAAAATTCACCATATGAAGCCGGCAAACCAACGCAACCCTCAATGCATCTTGACCAGGACCCTTACCTAATACATGTCGTGCTGGTGCTGGCTAGCTCCAAGAGGTTAGGACTGTGATTGGTTAATATCTACTACAGTTGAAAACCTCCGGCACATGCAGCGTAGTGGTTAACGCGCTCGCTTCAGTTGAACCGGGAGGCGAGGGGAATTCCGAACCAGTTCGATGGGACGATGTATGCGCGACGTAATCAATCAGCACGTTTATAACCAAAATTAAATGCAGATTTAAAGAAACAGAAAATTTCATAAGTCTCAGAGACTGTATTTTCAATACCAATCTGTTAAATGATGAAAAGACAAGTCTATTATCCTTCCACTCTTCGCTTGTACAATCAACAATAGTTCGAGACCCTGAAAAGTATTTCAGATCGCGAATTTTAATCTGGGAAAAACATTTCGATCGATCTTGAGTCCTCGATCTTTAACTCGAACTTACTGCAGAATTTCAAGACTCGCACAGACCCTAAATTAGCTAACATGAATGCTCTCATTATTCCGCTACCACCGCGATGTCATGAGCACAGGGTAATTATTTGAAAATGAGTGTAAAATAGTGTAAGAATGCCTAACCAACTTCATCGTTTTATATGAAACCTTATTTCCCGGATACCAGTTTCCCTCTATCTCTTTTTTCCCACCCACAAAAACTCCTTACTCAGAAATTCTCGATGGTGGTTTTTTTCGTCTTTAAATAGATGGATAAGGTTTACTGTTATACTTGTAAATTGTTTTTATTCATAGGCGTTGTAAATCAAAACTAGCTCTGGATGGAGGTGGCTTCGAATGTGAAGAATTTGTGTGTGGCAAAATTTGTAATATGATAGGATTACCCTTAAAATGAAATGGTTCAGGTTCGACTCCTGATGCATTTCTTTGCACTAACAATCAAACGTTGACATCAGCGCAGGTAGTTCGTTGTCTCATTTACGACAACAAAAACTCCACAATGCTGCGTTTGACTCATTATTTTATCCTTTTACCCTCTCGATTCTCCTAAGTTCTAACCATCTCTGTTGTCCTGGTCCTTCGGGCAGCGCCGCTCGCTGTACCTGCCCCCCCGGCCCGCACGGCGTCTCCACGTGACCTTGACCATCCGCCCACGGCTGACCCGCTATCTGGCCCTGTCGCCATACGGACTTGTATCTGCACCGTGGCAACACACCACAAGAGATCAACACTGGGTAATACTAATGCAGGGTAGCATGTTTAACGTGAAGAAGTCCAGCATGTTGTTATACATGCGGAGTTGCGATCCCAGTTCAAAACACCTATTGATTTGGCGATGTGTCGTGCGAAAAATCCGATCAGCACGCCACCAAATTACCAGCGATTTTATTAGTGTTAGCTTTATTCACAATTAACATGGGATAGAATCAAACACAAAAAGACTGAAAGATTTTCATGAGTTTTCTCTAAAAGTCCTTGGTTTCTTGCCTTACCAATGATCTATTAGACACTTTGCGACAAGACAATTTACATCAAACATTGGTGCTTCGCATTAGTTCGTTCTTAAATTTTTACTCATTGAATTTTATTGTAAATCTCCAAGATCAAACTCAGCTCATCTAATTCAACTTTTTTTCTATATGGTCTTCAAGACTAGTCTTATGTTTGTGGCATTACGTGTAACTTATTTTTACCATTAGAAGTTTCACAACCATTAGAATACAGCGGAAAAAAAGAAAATATTTTATTTCCCAAAGAATGAAATTTTGGTAGTTATGTACCTTCAACAATCTAAAATGTCAAGCCTGATGTTAGCACATTCGGAAAAATATAAAATGTGTAATGGTACCACTCGACATTCTTAACATGACTCAATGTAATTTCGCTGTTACAATAATTTGGAGTTTGATCGAGTTAACATAAATGAATGGTTTACATGGTCGATTACTCTCCATAAATTTATCAGCAAAAAATCAAAAGTTGAACCAAAGGCCCGGGTTGAAATTCAGCTGAAATGTGACAAATTTGACACAGATAACAAAATATACACATTTTCCACTGAAAATTTTAGTACCATTAACACCGACTTGCAGTCAGATTCGCCCGTGTCTTTAAAAACAAAAATTGGTTTCGTAGTGGTGCACCTGTTTGGCGTGGGCAGCGGCCGCTCGCTGGTGGACCTGCCCCCCCTGCGGCACTCGCACGGCGTCCTCCACCTGACCTTGAACCAGGCCGGCCCAGCGGCGGACCGGCAGCTGGCCCTGGTCGACAAGAACAGGGACTTGTATCTGGCCACAGTGGCCAACACGACCACAAGGAAGATCAACAAACTGGGTAAATAGATAGAGGCTAGCATTTTTAATGATGAACGCGAATTGTTTGGAAAGTGTTTTTTCTTCAATATGTTTACGTATCAGGTCTTCCCGAGTTCAAAAAACCTATTGTTATTTTCGCAAATTTGTGCAAAAATGATGCTTTTCGCGATTTTCCGTGATTATGTCTATTTATTCACAAATATAACATAGGGCCGAAATGCAAAACAAAAAAAAATTGAGAGCTGCGTAAAGACTGTTTTTTTTTTTTTTTTTTTTTTTTTTTTTCAAGTTCCCTCTGTGTTTCTTGCCTTTGCCATCCAATGAATAATTAAAAATAACAGTAGGCCTACATAATGGTAATTATTCTCCATCAAATCTTATCCACATGAAAAGAATAGAAGAGTCCTTGAACCAAAATGCGTGGAAATTCACCAAAAGGTGACAAAAACTCCGCAAATGCTTTTTCACCACTGAAAACGATTCTAGTAAAATAGTCAACATCAATTCACCCCTTGTAGCTATTTAAAAACAAAAATTGGTTTCTTTTTTTCACCCCAAATGCTTGCTTCTGTAAATAGGTAGGCTATAAAATACAAATATCTTACAAGAATATATTTTTGTAATGGACGATATGAGAGATGTATGATAGATGATGTCAGTTATAGCCATCTCTCATATCGTCCTTCACAAAAATATATTCTTTAAATCAAACCCTACTTTCCAATAATGACAATATCCCACAAGGATATCATTGATAACAATCCTAGATTGTTGATGTTTTGTAATCATTCGACAGCCGTATTGCATCAAGTTTTGTTAGTTTAGTTGTGTAAAGCGTTTGTATGATGGTGTGCAGGGCCTTGGCAGCTGCCTATAGGGCAGCAAGGTTCAGGAGGGCGGCATTTCCCAAATGTTTTTCTATATTTGCACAAACGTCTGCAAATGAAAATAATAACATTATTGACTTATTGCAAGAAATGAGGAAGTATTTACTCCACATAATCAAAGGCGAGTCACGACTGTTATTTCGAAGTTGTTTTGTTCTATTCTCTCACACCGTAGCGCGGGGTCCACACTTATTTGCGCGCCCTGCATTGTATTTTAAAACTATTAAAATCCTCTGATCACCCGCCTTTATTTCCAACAATGTTCTGACAACCAGTTGAAGCTTGTATTGGACCTACATGCAAGTCGTCACAGGCTCTTGACCGTAATTGCTACGTAATATAGGAGGGGGGGGGGGGGAGGGGCAAAACCTAAATCCGGTCCTGATGTTGCACAGGGTCGATGGTGGAGTCTCTGTGCTGGAACGACGCCAGCAACATGTTGGCAGCCGTGCAGGACGTGAACATCACGGTCTGGTATTACCCGAGCGTGGTGTTCGTGGACAAGCCGCTGGCCGGCAGGACGGTGCTGGCACGCGACGGCAGCGAGTTCGGCAAGAGTCCCGCCGTCGTCGGCTTCGTGGGCAACTTCCTGAGCGTGCGTCGCGCGGACGGGACGCTCATGTACGTGTCGGTCGCGCCGTACGTCGCCGTGCTGCACGGTCACGCGGCCGCCGCCAGGTGGCCAGACGCCCTCAGGCTGTGTCGCTCGGCCAAGGTCAGTGCCGGCGCCTTTCACTCGGTGGATGGGAAAATAGCACGAGGCCTAAGGCTGGCCTTCCATACCTGCGTTATTCGGATTGCGATATCGGATGTTGAAAATCGGACTAATCAGGGAAGAGTCCGATGCGATTCTCGATTATTGAGCTCGGCTCTACTTTTTGCGATTTCGGATTGCGATATTACCGGAAGTTGTGTGTGTTTCTTCTTAATTCATACTGTACAGTCTCTTTATCCCAGCTCTAAAGTTATTTATATTTCTAAACACATGAGTTTCTATATATACTCTCAAGATGGCAGTCTGAAAATCGCATTACGAAATCAGATTCCGGTGTCCGAATCGCATACCGTTTAGTATGGAAGCCCAGCATCATACATGTATTTAATTGGGTGAAAAGGAAAGAGAGAACAGCAGCTTACCAAGGTTCACAAGTAGATAGGCCGACTTGTGGTGAGAGAACACAGAGGTGAAGATTTTTCTTCATCTTTAGGAGCCCACATCTTAGATGAGAATACCGTATTGTCCAGGATATAAGCCGACCCCCAAGCTTTTAGATCAACAATTGAAAAAGGGGTCTCTCCATTTTTCCACTTCAATCATCACTCTTCCGAGTTGGAATTTAGTCAATTCCATTTTGCGCACATGAGGAAGCTATGCCAACTGCGTGTGAGAAACCGTTGCTAGGGGCCTCACGATCGTGTGTACTCGGCTAGTGCCGATGACGCGCGATTGTCATATGGCCCGCCTACTCGTCAAGGTCTGACAAGACAATGCAGCTAACAGCTCAACGTGCCTTTGTTTATTACTGCGCGTCAAATAAAAATGATGGAAATTGGGAAAATCATGCTTCTTCATGTTGAAACATTTATTAAACTTTTAACTGCTACACACGCGTATACGCGTTTCAGCCCCCCGTGCCCACCGTGCTATGCACGCGTATACGCGTTTTGAATACCGCGCTTTACTGTTTATTTTCTACTGGCCGGCAAACTTCAGTTATCGACCTGATTTTTTTTTGTGATTTGCGCGATCTATTGACCGAACATATGTACTGCTTGAGAACAACGTCGACTTTCGATATATTTCATAAGTAGTAGCGTTTGTTCAGACGAAAGTTTTTTCAACGACTCAGACGTCAAACTATGCTTCCAAGTCGAGTGAAAATGGCTAATGTTGGCGGGCCGGCTTGGCGAAATAATGTGCTTTCTCCAACCGATATTGAGGAACTCATCATTTCTGTGATACCGTCAAAAAATTATGGGAAAATGATCATAAATGTAGTAACTGGAACTATTTGTACAAACTATTGTATTCTCGGAAAAAAACTCAGCACAGGGGGTACAGCTGGTGTCAGGAAACTCAGCAGTTGAAAGGTTAAACTTGTTTTTTAGTGCAATATTATGCAGTTTCATGTTGATTCCATTGTTAACCCCTTGGCTACTTATGACGAGTGGCACTCGCCAACTTTTCCCAGGACCTCCAATACTTTGACGAGCTGTGCTCGCGCCATTCCCGCCCATTGTTCAATAATTCAAAGCTACAAATATTGACGGCCGATGGCGTTACTAGTACTATCAGTTGAAAGGTAATGAAGTCAGCTTTAAATGTGTACACCATAATATGCGATATCTCGATTACGAAACGAGATACTGAGTTTCTAGCTTGTTGAGAACTTGAGTTTATTGAAATAGTAAAGATGGCGGTAAGGAATCTAGTGAACGACGCGGAGATTTTAGATTTAGTTTTTGATAGTAATTATGAAGATAGAGATGATGACAGTATAGTAAGTGGAAGTGGAAGATGTTCATCAGTTGTTGGTGATAATGATAATGTAGTATTGTCAGAAGTGGAAGAAGAAGAAGACGATGAAGATGTTGACGACCCGGTACCAGGCCCAGCAAAACGCGCTAGGGTTAGGCCTAGGCCTAAAAACAATAATATTCCCGATTGTTTTCCAATGTTTTCCCTTCCACTGCTATTCCAGCTATTTCTCCAGATATTACACGTCAATACAATACAGACTCTAGTGAGTTATCTGTTTTCAAAGAATTTGCAAAGAAAATCCTAAAATTATAAATTTCTGAAATTAAATACATTTGTTTTGGCCACACTGTCAAAGAAGTATTCAGTAGCCAAGGGGTTAAGAGTGTGCCTGTGTAGTACGCCCAATTATATTTAGTGCAAAACGTGTTTTTGACCGATTTTAGGCCGAGATCCGCATATAAGCCGAGGGTGACTTTTGGACTCGCAATTTCGAGAAAAACTCCTGGCTTATATTCGGGACAATACGGTATATGAATTCAGTTGGGTGAAAGGGAAAGAGAGAATAGCAGCTTACCTAGGTTCACAAGTAGGTAGATAGGCTGACTTGTGGTGGAGAGCCATTGAGAGAACACAGAGGTGAAGATTTTTCTTCATCTTCAAGAGCCCGCATATTAGCTGAGAATAATTCTCTTCGAAATGCGTATATTTAGGGTGACAGCATGCATAGTTAGGGTACAATTCCTATTTCCTACCAGTGTTGTCAAGTGGAAAGGGGATGACATTCTAAGAGTTCCAGTAGCAACCGCTAGATGGCAAAGTTTTCCATATTTTAATTTTGACAGAATCTAGTTACATTACACATTTTGACCAAGAAAAATGGGAAGACTATGAAATTATAGGCAAATCAGGATTGAAAATATTGATAAGTAGAGTTGAACTTGAACGTAATTTTTTTCTACTTTCATTCGTTAATCGGGAATTTAACAATGGAAACCATCAAATTAAGACACCTTTTGATTCAATTTTTGCTCTATCATGAAATTATTTCCCAAAATTCGACTACACATATAATTGTGAGGGTATTATTCATTGATTGCAATTCACCCCAAGTCCGCGGTGTTTGTAGTTGTTGAGATGGGTATATGTTGCCAAAGTGCACCCTGTGAATCTGTGTAAGATGCGGGCTCTTAACGCGGTGACGTGAGCAATTGTTTGTGTGCGTTGTAGAGCGAGTGTCTGTGGGCGTGTCTGGCTGCCATGGCAACGCACGCCAAGGAGCTGGAGACGGCTGAGGAGAGCTACGCAGCCATCGACCAGCTGGACAAGGTCGACTACATACAGCAGATCAAGGCAAGTCCAGCTCAGCTTGCTAACACAAACTAGAATCAGCCGGAATAAGACATATTGTGACCTTGAACGTGGTTCCCAACTGAAGGTATGGTCATTTCAATGTTAATTAATATGGTCAATCCGAATTCCAGCTAAGCCGTAACTCTAACTAATATTTCGTCCCTTCAATTGCTTCAACACTGTTCTTGAATTGAATACCGTAGTTAAAAATAGTTCAAGTGAATTCCTTGAATTAATTTTCCTTTTCCCAAAATCCATCGATTTTATTTGACTGGTAAGAATAACTCGAAGCACTTGACGTTTCCGAAGCTTTGTGTGTGTCCTGCGGTCTGACCTTGACGAGCACGAGAATCTCTTCTGAGCTCGGAATACTCGTTCGTCAGACTCGGGATGGCCGAGTGCCAATAGAAACGGGCCATATGACGATCGCGCGTCACGGAGATAGCCGAGTACACACGATCAGGGAGGCCCTTAGCAACGGTTTGCCATAAGTAGTTACTTATTGTGACCTTGTGTTGACTGTCGCAGGCCGTGGGGTCGGGCGTGACCTTCAAGTGACCTTGTGTGACTGTTGAGAGTGTGACCTTGAAGTGACCTTGTGTTGACTGTTGAGAGTGTGACCTTGAAGTGACCTTGTGTTGACTGTTGGAGGCCGTGGGAGCGTGACCTTGAAGTGACCTTGTGCTGACTGTTGCAGGCCGTGGGCTCGGGTGCTGGCAGGCTGGCCATGATGGCGCTACTGAGCGTGACCTTGAAGTGACCTTGTGTTGACTGTCGCAGGCCGTGGGCTCGGGTGCTGGGAGACTGGCCATGATGGCGCTACTGAGCGTGACCTTGAAGTAGCCTTGTGTTGACTGTTGCAGGCCGTGGGAGCGTGACCTTGCAGTGACCTTGTGTTGACTGGCAGACCGTGGGAGCGTGACCTTGAAGTGACCTTGTGTTGACTGTTGCAGGCCGTGGGCTCAGGCGCCGGGAGGCTGGCCATGATGGCGCTACTGAGCGGGAACACGAGGGACGCCGAGACGCTGTTGCTGCAGAACGGGCTGTTGTTCCGAGCCATCATGGTCAACATGGAGCTACACAACTGGAAGCGGTGAGGATAACTCAGTGGCTCATACATCTTTCATCTTCTCATTGCATTTATTATTCTGAAATGTCGTGTTCTGTAGCGTTGTGATGTCAATGAGGATGGGATGCCTGGGTCAGAATAATTTACATTAAAGAACTTGTAAGTCTCAACACGTATATTCTTGATAACGCTGTTCAGCTGGGACACCAACCCCTTGTTGGCTCTGTGACTTGTCTACTCAAGTAATTGTGCCATTTCAAATTGGCTTCCTGCTATTCCCGATGTTTTTACGTGAGAATTTGGTGTTGCTACTCCTTTTGAAGTGAAGAAGAAGTGATGGTCGAGTCATGGGTAGGGTTAATTTGAGTGTTATTTAGCATTTTACAGTTTGCATAACTTTCTAGACTTTTGCCAATGAAATTTAAAAGACAACCTTTAACTGCCTAAAATATTCCTTTTTACTTTTAGGCCTAATTAGTGAGATTAAGGAGGCGATGCTCGAGGCGCATCATGTCACATTCGTGAAATCGCGGAAAATAGCGAAAAGCATTATCGCAAAATTCGCGAAAATAACAATAGGTTTTTTGAACACGAGAAGACCTGAAACGTAAACAAATTTAAGAAAAAGCACTCAAACAATTTGCTTTTATCATTAAAACCCCGAATACTTGTCTCTGGGCTGGGTATTTATTCTTCTTTTTTTGTGGAAAAGAAAAGCACAGACTAGGACATTTCAGGGCTGAAAGGCGCGCAGCAAAAGAGTTAAGGGTCATTCCTAGTATTGACTCTGCTTCTAAAACTGTTCTATTCCATGCCTCATTGTCGACATGTCGTGCGTAGTACACCAAACGCTCACCGCTTGTTCCAGGGCGCTGGAGCTGGCCATCAAGCACAAGACGCACATCGACACCGTGCTCTATTACCGCAAGAAGTACACGGAAACGTTCGACACGGTCGAGACCAACGACAAGTTCCTGCAGCTCAACGACCAGGTGAGTGGTTATACGGGGGTACGAGTCAGCGGGTGATGATCAAACGATGTGGTGGTGATAGTTGAAAAGGGACTCGAACCCACGCTCAACGGTAAATCAAGTTTCTGAAGCGGTGCCTCAGCTGACTGAGCTACCGAGGGCGGCCGAGGTGAGGAGATGTGTACCGTATCAATCGTGAACGTGTTAATATCTAGACTACTCAAGCTGCAGAATTGAGCACGGGCAGCCTCGACTGCTTGAAGCCGACAGCGGGGGGGGGGCGTGACTCGGAGATGGGCAAGCAGTTCCCGCTACATTAGTACAGTAAACCCTCGTTAATCCAAACTCGGTTAATCCGAAATTTGACATATTTCGAACTTGCCAGCGGTCCCCGGCCGAAAGTATAGGCATTTCAATGTTAATTAATAAGGTTAATCCGAATTTCGGTTAAACCGTAATTCGAACTAGTATTTCGTCCCTTCAATAGCTTCAACGCTGATTTCGGATTGGATAATTCGAAATAATCCGAGTGAATTCCGTGAAGTTATCACTGTTTTCCCAATTTCCATCCTTTTTATTTGACGCGTAAGAATGAGTGGAAGCATGCTCAGCTGTTCTATGCTTTGTGTACCGAATACAGTCGACCTTGACGAAGTCTGAGCTCGGAACACTCGTTCGTCCGACTCGGGACGGCCGAGCGCCAATAGAAACGGGCCATATGAGGATCACGCGTCACGGAGATAGCCGAGTACACACGATCAGCGAGGCCCTTAGCAACGGATCTATCAGCCGGTGACACAGCTTCCTCTAGCGCGCAATACGAAATTAACTATATTCTGAGCGGGAAAAATTACTTTTTGATTAATCCGAATTTTTATAAACCGAAATCATTTTTTTTAGGTCCCTTCGATTTCGGATTAACGAGGGTTTACTGTATGGTAATACACACAGTGATCACCGCACAACACGATTTCATATTCATCCTCAGAGGATACTGAATACAATAACGTGAGTGTGAGTCGCATGAAAAGACGCAGAAATATATGCTGATTATCATGAAGTACATTTCTCAGTAGAATTACCACATCAGTCATAGGCTCATAGCAATCAATGAATCGTTGAAGTCATTCATTTGGTTTGACTCGGAGCTCTGCCTAGAAGGTAGCGTCTTATACAATATTCCCAGTCAGGCTGGTGACACCGCATCACGTGACTCACTCCCACCCCGCAGCCCCGTGCCCACAAGCATGACGGCTTCATCTATGCGCTCAACTAGTTCTCAAGCTCCATGGTATCAATTTGTATGCCTTATTTTACCAACAAAAGGAATTGAAATAGCAATAACTGTAAAGGTGTATCAGTGCGAGATTTATTATCCGCCGAACATGAATGGGCTTTCCATGTGATAATCAGCCGTACTTGACATCACTCGTGGCTTGTGTCTTGATACAGTGTACGTGCTTAAGAAGACGGTGACAAGAACTTGGAAATATCTGCTCACGACTTCCCTCCGAGGAGCGGACCGCGGGGAGTAAAAGTCGGGAGGGCGTAACAGCACAGTCTGTCCGTTACTAACGTCTCGCTTGACCCGCAGGTCGAGCTGGACGGTGACATGATCGAGAAGAAGGTCGCGCTTGAGTTCCAGCGAGAGAAGGAGATTTCCAGCCGCTGAGTGAAAGCTCGAGATCGACAAGGAGCACAAAACAGAGTCAATCAATTGAATGATATGTACCTTGCACTCACTAGTCAATGAACGTTTGTACACCCTTGAAACCATTGCATCAGTCACTAACGGGATAAGCAACATGGCGTAAGTTATATACTTTCAACATTGGACGTCTTCTCACCATGATGGAAGCAAAAATGTGACGCGCTGAAGTGTACATTTTTGAGATTAGCAATTTCAAATCAAAACGTACGCATTCAGCTCGTATTTCAATGTAAAGTACATAGTTGAGTACTTGCATTGTTTCTGTTCTTTCTCGTAGATGTCAAGTAATTATCCAGTTATCAATTGGTGAATGTAGCAGTAAGGCTCTTGACTAGGGGTCCAATCCTTTTACACACATATTTAAAATTTAGATTGGCTAATTCAAATGAAATGTATTCTAACGTTGCTTAATACAATTGGGAAGAGCTGGATTCACAGAGTGCATTACACGTATTACTTTTATGAATCAATATATAATACTACCAGTAAATTGAGTATGACGGGATCCCTTTGATTCCCGCATGGTGCGAAAGGAGATGATCAAGTTGCTTATCCCGTTACGTTATTGGTAGTCATAGGTCACACCAAGTATTTCACTTTGTGCTTATTTCAACTGTAAATCAACACCGTAATAGTGAGAATATTAGTAGAGAGAATTAATGTCTAGAATCCTCACCTGATGAATTACTTACTAGGCCTAGCTAGCTCCAAGAGGCTAGGACTTTGGTTGGTTAATATTTACGGAAAAAGCTACCAACAATGACAATATATTATAAAAACAAAGTCACGGTCTCCTGGACTGAAATAATTCATCACATTTCGTAGCCTTCTTAATGAGCAGGGCCAGGATTTTGTGCTACCAACAATGGAAATACACAGAGACTAGACATGTTGCCATGACAGGTAGGCCTAGCTTGTGTAGTAGATATTAACCAATAAAAGAGCTGCCTCTTGGAGCTAGCCCTAAGCACGTTATTTCAAGTGTTTATTATGTAAGGGTCTGGTAATCCAGTGATTGGCTCTGCCAGGTTGCTAAGCTAGCAGTGGAACAGTCTGCTACGTTCACTAACCCACGACGTGGCGTCACTTCTAGTCGTTCTCTGCGTTCTGATAGTTCTAGCACAGACGATAGACATACTGTACTAGCAAGGCACTTCAGTCTTACGGCTCCCTTTTAGTCTCCTTGCCTATCGCAAGGGTCATCAGGCACTTCGAACCAGCGAGAATCTAACCGGCTTGAAAGTCTCTGTTTACCAAGACATCTGAAATTGCTCTCCCCAAATCAATTACACCTGATATTTTAAATCGTAGCATTGGACTAACGCTACGAAGACAGATTGTCCACCAGCTGTTCCAACAGTTGATTTGTTACAATGACTACCGGTGGCGCAGGCTTGTAGCGCTTATTAGCGGTCGCCGGTCGGTAGTAGTACCACAGGGCGAGGGGGTAGAAGGGAGTGGGGATCAGTTTTATTTCTACGGTGAGTGACGTGTTTCGCAGTATAGGTCTATCTACCGTCTGTGGTTGTGAATTATTTCGTAATTAATGTATAATTTTGATGATTATTTATTCTGCACTGCACTGTGATATTTTATTCCGTCCGATTTGTGAATAAAATTGTTGTGAAAATTATGTTGTTTCCACTTATTTTCATTTTAAACTACGGTTTGCTTGAACGTTGGAACAATGCTGTCAGGTGCCTCACAACATTGTTGTTACACTCGTCTATGGTCAAAGCTATGAATCATCTGTAGGCCTACTTTCCACTGGGAACCGGTAAAAGTTTTCGATGGTACAGTATCAAAAAATGACGTCGGGAAATGAACAATAAATTTCTACATTTGAAAATAAAGTGAATCTCTATAAATATATTAAATATACAGTGGAACCTCTACAATAAGGTTCTTGTTTATTCATTTTAGTACCTTGGTAAGTTTTATTTTCTGATCTCACCTATGTTCCCCATGGTAAATAGTTTCATTAATAAGTTCCCACTTTGTTAGTGTTTTTCAGTCTGATCTCCTGAAAAACGTACTTACGAGGTTCCACTGTAATTGGATGAGCGTAGCCAAGACTTCCATCGGTTTGTCCGCAGCATGCAGGTGAAAGTTGAAGTAACCATCTACTGTGGACTTCTGTTGGGTCAATGATGTCTTACCAGAATACGTATCTGTTTTTCTTGAATAACATCAGTCTGAAACTTATTAGGGGATAATAATATACCGTAGAAAGTTCTAACATTTCCATATTACTGTAATAGCATTGGGAACTATTTCAGTTTATAATTTCATTTCATTGAAACAAAATGTCCACAGAATGTTGATAATATTCTAGTATCTGTACTGTACATGTTTCTAGTTTCTACCTATTTGAAGGAAATTTGGTTTGGTCATTTTTAAATTTCAAGAAAACATTTATTAAATTGGAAAAATGTGAAAATTTTAGTTTCAAGTGTGAATGTATGATAAGGTGGGCTGTATAACAAATCCAGTGACTAGGCTTGATGGTTTCAAAATCAAGTTGTGTAGGCCTTTATAGCTTTCTAGTGCATTCTATATAAATATCTCGGCGGTCTAACAGTTGACGCATTCGCTGCGGTTTCCTATAAAAAATAAATCACAACCGGCAAGTATTGAAAGGGCCTACTGAGTAATACCCTACCAGTGGACCTACTGGAAAACATACTAGGGATGGGATTCTGGAATACTAGGAATGGAACGGTAATTTCAAGTTTAGTTTGTATACGTGTATCAATGAAAGAAGTAGGCCGTCTACCAACACGACATACATGTATACCCTCGTTATATATGTGAATAGCAGAGGTATTTGAGGGTATTATGATTTTCAAGGGCAGAGTTTAAAAAAAGGATGCAACTACATTTTCCAACAGCATTACATGTAGAAAGGAGCACACAGATTCAGCAATTACCGAAGTTTTTACAATCACTCAGTTGGTAGTCGACTTTCTTCTTTTGCGGATACAAGTATATCTCAAGTAATTAACTCTTTTTTCTTGCTTACAATTGTTCATGGAATGGTAGTTCTTACATTTGAAGAATACAAACATTGAAATAGAGTTGATATGAAACAGTATGAAGATGTACAATATGGTAACAAAGCTCACAGACTAGAGCTGTAGTCAAGGTATCTAGTGCCAAGCAGCTAGTTCAATACCAAACGCAATCACCTTAGTGTGAAGAAGACACGGCAGGGGTGAAAACATGATTTCTAATACCTACTTTCAAAACATTCCATTTTCAAATATGTACCTTCAAAACATTCCGTTTTCAAATACAACACTTCAATGTATTTGGTTCACAGCCTTCTTGATTGGATAAGACAGTCCCTTATCAGAACTGAATGATATGAGTAAAGAAGGCTGTGATTTGGTTGAATGTATTTTCATAAATATATTACATATGACTAGATATTACCGTTACCGAGATACGTTACTCCTGTGGCCGACTAGCAACATTATGCTCGTTCCGATTTTGGCGGCCATATTGGACCTTTACAAATAGTTTCCAAGCAAGGCCTTTATATATCGATGTAATAATTTAAAGGAAATTGCTTAGAAAATGTTGAATATGGCAGAAACTTCCTGGTTTGCAAAGCGGTGTGAAGTTGCTGCCGAGACACAAATATGTACGCCTTCTTAACGTTGAGTAACGTTTCTTGGTAATATATATCTACAGTATTTCAAATGTACATTTCTGATACAAAATACTTTCCATATTTGCTGCTAGAATGAGATGCTTCCGGTATCTTGGAAAAACTTGACCAACTTATCGAAACTTTGCGATGAACAATCATTATATCGAGGTATTAGATACTGGGTTGTTTGGCGCGTCGTGTGAGTTGAATTGTTACTCGACGTTTCGATCTCCATGTTGAGACCTTTCTCAAGTTATAGTCTGGTTCAGAAGAAAGAAAGTGACTAAGTGATGTCACACTTAGTCACTCTCTTTCTTCTGAACCAGACTATATCTTGAGAAAGGTCTCAACATGGAGATCGAAACGTCGAGTCAACGAGGCGACGAAACAACCCAGTATCTAATACCTCATATTCGGGTCGCAAAAGCCTCAAACAATTCAATCATCATATCATTTTATTGTAATCTTTACAAATACCAAAACAAACTGAATATACTGTATTCTGAATTAATAATTATGTCACACTTTGATACTTTGAACTGTATGCAGCATATAAAACAGGTGTGTATTTTCTAAAACAGTACCGGTATGTATGTTGAAGTGTTTTGCCAATGTCTGCCCACAAGGTTCGATCTTCTTACGTCTTAATACTACCTACGTCGTGGAGATATTGTAGTCATCTTGATAGCGCCTCATTGTGTCCCGACTCAACGAGGCAGTGGCTCAACATCACATCTAACATCACACTTAGCTACACGTACTATGCTACTTGCTAGAACATTGTGTTTGGTTATATATATAGAAGAAAACAACATTGTGGTTTCCAAGTTTACTATGATAGATTAGACCAACTTTTGTAACGATTTTATTTTACAATATTTGTTTTCGCAACGTATGTTTTGTAGTATCGTCACATATTAATGTTCCACATCGTTCCGAGTCAATTCAATGCGTAGTTACCAGGAGAAGAATAAGCGGATTCGTATCACACTTAGCAATGTGCGAAGCAACTCGTCATTTGTGTCGCTACATTGCGATACGAGTTTTATAGAGGGTCAATTACCCTCTAACTGAATGTAAGATTTGTAAGTGCTTTTTTAATATAGTGGTCAATCTTAAATTAATATTCACGTAAAATAGTGAGTAAAACATAAATCCTGGGCAAGGAAGATATTCACACGTGTATGATATTATATCCCTAAACTGAAATATAATAAAAACTATGAAGGCTTTCTTTACGATTGATAATATAATTTCTCAGTTTGTATTGGTCATTCATTGCTGATGAAATCCAAACGCACTAAATCGTCTTGTACGTAAAACTCGTTGAGGGGAGCCTGTCCCCACACATCATTTCAATGGAGCTGCTTTTGTCCTGTATTTTATTTTTGAAGATATTGTCACCCTCGTTCAGGACTTTGATACGATATCAAATGAAAATATTCAACATTGGATAAATTCAATATTGAAACGATCGATATTGATTAAAATAATTATAAGTGGCTAGGATGATACGCGGCAGCTGGGAATACGAGAAACTGGAGCTTTGGTCACTCAGTCGTACCAACAACACAGAGCGGTCCACTTCTGCTGAATCTTCTCGTTTTTTCAATTTGATATTTCAATATCGATTGAAAATTAAATAGCTTGATATATTTCGATTCATAATTGATATGTAATTATCGGTTACGTTTGCAGTTTCTTTATCGAAGACTGCCGGAATAATTACATTGAGACGATAGTATTCACGTATGTTGTTAGTCGTATAAGTCAAGGTACGAAAGAACGGCTCAAGTACTTGGGCCTGAATAATGCTCGTTGACCAGCGTTTCTCTCCCGTTGCCGAGTTGCTCTTGCGGCGAAGGTTCTGGCAATAACTCTGCGGTGATTAGCGGTATCTCACGTAGTACAGACGCCAATAGTTCCATTTCTCATTCCTGTACTTGTGATCACCTAACCCAACTGTCGTGACTTTGATCTACTTTTTCAATGTAAACAAGAGGAAAGTTGATGTGGTTATATTTTATACTCAATGAAATCATTCTACTAAACCCAGCAATTTCACTTTTCCATATATTTATAAGGAGTGAATGAAAGATATGACAGTTCGGTGACGTGATCACTTGCTACTCACAATTCGTAAGCCCCAACTTGTTGATTTGGCCTCTCACTCACTCGTGCACTCTTTTGTGTTTCATTCCATCACTCTCTACCTAACATATAGCTTGCTTCTACCGGCTCTAATCTGTGCTGTTGTGATATACGGAGCTTTGCGAGATGCTTCCCGATCCTTCGGATGATAACGCAGACATCCTGGCGTAACCGTAAGTCCCTGACATTGTTCCGGAAATGACTGGGTATGACCTCGAGACAACTCAATCGGCACAAATACTTGGGATAGTCCCTAAAATTTCTTTTCCGTCAAACACTTGAGTGCATTCTGTCATGTAATATTTTCCCTCGTTCTTCTCTCTTCAGCCCGTGTATCTCAACATAAATCCTTCTCTTCCTCGAAAGCAACGTCATTTTGATCTCGACGATGTAGATTATCTTGATATTGGAGACTATTCGTGCGAACTTGCGATGGTAAGATTGGTTTTCGTCTGGCAGTTTTTGGTGCTTGTGCGTGGCCATGTGTTCTACCTGTTCACTGGCATCAACTTCATTACTGCGCTGGTTTTGGACTTGGCGACAATTTGCAACCAGTTTGGTGTTTTGTGTGGCCTGTAATAATAATTGAAAGACTAATATTAAAATTACTAATATTAGGTCTGTTACCATAGTAGAGAACCATTATAGTTGCTTGTCCTACCCCTCCCACTTCCCACTCCCCTCTCCGTAATTACTAAGGTGTGGAGCACATTTTTTGGGGGCTGTGTGAATTGTTTGAATTTCACAACTCTTTACCGTATTGGCCTTTTACATTTGAAAGGTACACGGGAATAACAATACAAGTCAAACATTTTGAGTTCTGAGATAAACACAATTCCAAGTTCAAAACCCTGATTTTTTCTTATAGAGATCGATATTTCAACTCGATTTTTCGGTCACTTGTATCATTGTTATCTAAAATCTCAATAGATATTCAGAAAGCTTGCGAAAAAGACTGTTAGATGGTATATCCAACTCATTTTTGTTTTCACAAAATGTGACTTATATCGCTATTCCCGTGTATCCTTCATTTCTCGTTTTCATTATGTTATTTTTAACAAACAGTGAAAAGTGTTCATCATAGGCCCATTAGGCCAGTCATTTGCTTGGCAGGAAAATAAAGAATGAAACAAGTTTTGTTTCCAGGATAATTTGTGTTTTTTTTTTCTAAATTTCAAAATTTCGACAAGGTTTGTATTTCGTGATTTGATTTGTAACTTCGTTAGACATGTGGAGCTGTCAGACCATATGATGAAAACTACACACAAACAAAGCATATTTCTCTCAGTATGAGTGGACCAGTCATCAACAAAGAAAGATTTGTTATATTCATTGCAATTAGTTTATTAAATCTAATTTTTCTTTCCTTTTTAGTTTGCAAGAACGTTATGGAATCTTGCATATGCCAAATTTCAAGCATTTGCCAGGACTGGTAAAGCAGGCCCTAATTTCAAGCACGATGTACATAATTCTTGCAGATATGCTGTGGGTTTTGTATATTAGCTTGATTAACTTTATGTTACTTAAGTTGGCCCTACTGCCCCCCCCCCCTCCCTGTATTCTATGTAGCCTTGAGGCTTTGGCGCAATAAACAGCAGTCTTAAGCTAGAGCATCAAGACGAAACATGCATGGTGACAACATGCCCTAATCAACTTCCTTATATCTATTTGTACAACACTTTCTTGAATTCCTCAATTTTCTTTGCATTTCTTCCCTTTTTTTTTTCTTCCCTCAAGCTCGTTCCAGTCCGTTATGGTCCTCTGGATGAATCCATTCTGACCCACCTTTGTGTATACCCTTACTACTTCCTCCTCTCGTACCTCTCTGCATCCCCTTACCTACTCTATTGCTCAGTTCACCCACCCAGTCAAGTTGTTCTTTGCTTTAAAGAAATGAATTTACAAAGCCTTCCCTCCTTCTTCTTTCCTCAAGAGTTTCTCATGCCAGTTCCTCTATCATTTAGCTTGGTCGTTCTAGTTCTTTTTCATCACAAAATAATTACAGAATCATGAAAAACATGATATAGACATTAAATGATTCATTACTTAACATTCCTGATGCCGCCAACACATGGAGAACAATGGATACGACAGCGGTACTCACAGCGGTGTGAATCTGACAACGGGAGCTGATTGCATGTTCGCTATTTTCAAGTTGTTGATCGGTAACGAAGTGAGCTCGGCAGCTGAAGTTCCTCCCTCTCTCTCGGTTCTCGCCGTGCTGCCATCTACCAGCTTCCTATCGAACTTGAGCACGCCTGCGGAAAACCAGTACCACAGTGAGGAGCAATGTTACACACATGTTGTGCACCAACGTTTATCATGGTTTACTAACTCATGGTACGCAATTTTAAAATGTTGACGGGTTACTTGACCGCTAATGTTACATGTTAACGTTGGTACGTGTCAATATGTTGAGATGCAAATAACAATCATGAGGCGCTGGAAGAAGAATTATTAGGACAAGTGGATCGTGACAGCATTGTAACGGAGGTATAGCTCCGTGTTGAAAACTCGGCCCACTTGATGACATTAAACAGCGGCTAACTGCAGCCATGTTCACTGCTCAAGCAGACTGTTGTCAGGTGGAGGCCTACCGCACTCGTTCTATATTTACTGTCGGAATTCAAGCCTTCTATATTATTGAATAATTTAATAATACAGAAGGCCTTGCTGAATTACCAGCGTGGGAGTAGCTCCAACTGGCAGTTGAAATGAGAACATGGTCGCCGTTTCGACGTAACCGAAAGTACGCGTTCTGGTACACGGCTCGGTGCTGAGATAGACCTCCATATAACTCCATGGTGTCAGAGCGGCCAATACTCGGGGAATATACTTCTTTATCTGTTGCTCCGAACTGTAGCTTCAGCAAGTGCGCTGGTAGCTTGCCAGATACCAGTCCTCGGCGCAAGAACACTGCAGCAACTGAGTGGTCCAGTGGCTAGCACACTGAACTGTCATTCAGCAGACTGAGGCTCGATTTCCGACATGTTCGACCATCATGACAGAGGTGCATCGTGATTTACCTCGGTCATTCAGGTCAATACAGTGATGGTGCCTTAACCACAGACCAGACCGACTCCTTTCCCAATAGCCAAAAATCACCTAATAAAATGAACTTTTGCCAAAATATATCAGACATTGTCATTGTTTTTTGTGAGGCTCAATACAAAAAAATGCAGCAAATCTATGGTTGAAATGAGTAGCTGTAGCTGTGTAACACACACGGTTTCACAGCTCTGTAACGCTGTTGCCTATTGATCGGTAAGAACAGCTATAACACAAGGCGAGGCCTACCCGCGGTCTAGAACAGAGAGGTCTTGTATCGAGCTATCTAGGTACATCGGAAACAGTGCTGCTAGTTCCACCAATATCCGTGCGGAACGCTAGGTGACAGGAGGCCAGTCACATGGTCCAGTTGACGTTTGACAGTCGACGTCTCGACGCCAGCAATTATGAACATTTGGTACGCGCTGCGTAGAACGTGGCCCACCGGCCTCTATTCACCTAGCATACGGCACGGACTTAGGTGGAACTAGCAGCACTGTTGTTGATGTAGAGTTTAATAACAACCATCATGTGTTTAATATTACTCTTTATTCGATACCGTACTATACGACGCCATGACAGAATGACTCTTGATTGGTACAAATTGTCCCACGACACTCCGATGTGTTCTCCGAGGCCAGTACAGGAAAATCCGAGTCCCAACACGATACCAGGATTCAAGATTATTAGACTTTTATATTATTAATCATATAATCATTTGTTTGAGTTAATATTTATATTATGCCTAGTGATGATTGACAATTCCACATTGTATTAATTGTGTTTACAAGTTCATATTATTTGAAATAACTGGAAATGAGCCTATATCATGAGGAATCATTCTGTCATGGATTCGTGTAATACAGACACGGTATCGAATAAAGAGTAATATTAAACACACGAGTTTTTTTATTGAACTCTTTGGTATCAGGCGGAATAGCTTTAATACAAGACCTCTCTATTCTCGACCGTGAGTCTACCGAAGGAAGATGTCAACTTACTGTTGATTGGGCCCAGCTTGGCAGCGGTCTGGAACAGGGTGTCGGCGGTCCAGACGCGAGGGATGCGAGGGAATATCTTGCCCGTGTCGGCGGGGGAATCCAGACCCATCTTGTGAAGCAGCATCAGGAACGGCTGGTACGATAACACACTGCGCTGGTCGGAACGCCACGGAACTATCGGAACCGACTCTTTCAGAACTGATCAACGGAGAAAACATGATTAGAAGACTGACAAGGGGTGGAGAAAATATCTACTTGATATTTTTTTCAAAATGTAGATAAGTTATACATTATTTGTGAAAGTAATTATGAATATTAATATCACCAGTAGGGTGTATCTATAAGTAGAGATGTAGAAAGTTAGTATTAATGAAATAGACTATCAAATCTAAATATTTTTCTAGGATACATATTTTTGGTATTCTTTATGTTCATTGCATTTTGATTCACCTAACATCATATTCTATTTCACTATTTTTCACTATAGGCCTAGATGTCTTTTTCAGAGTATTTAGCTACATTTAGCTTTTAGGGAAAATTTGCGCGATTTTGAAGATTGAGCTGTATCGTATAAAATATAATTCTTAAAAGTGTGTTCACGTATGAAAATAGCTGGAGAAACCAAATGTCAAGTTGAAAAGAATCGTGATCTCTTTCCTTGGATACCTATACAAAATAAGTGGTATTCGGACAACTTCCTGCATCAGAATGAAAAGTCCAAAATAATCTCTAATTTTCATTGATAATTCCGTAGTTGTTGAGCTAGAGTTAGCAGCTCCTGTTTTTAGTACTTTGCTAAAAAATGCTATATTTCACATAAGAATAGGCTACCAAAACTGAAAATAAATGCTATATTCCTACAGCTCTATCTATAAGGCTCAAAACACATTTAATGTATCATGTATGTACGTAATTTGAATTTAATTATAGGAGAATATATACCGTTTAAATGTCAAGCCTGACAAAATTGAAGTTTCCATGATTCTTGTTAGATATGCGGCGGCTATAAGTGAACGGTCGTAGATCTACATGAAATCAGGCATTCCACTCGAACCTGTCTGAACTAGTCCAGATTCGAGCGGATAATTTCCCTCGAATAATCCGTGAATACGTCTTACTTGTGTAGTGATGTGGTACCGGCTCCATTATCGAACTTCCTTTGCCGAGATCAACGATTTCGTTGTCAAGATTCAGTTTTACAAAACACGCTTCAATCAGTGAATTTTGCAGCCATTCAATTTGCTTGCCTTTATTTTCGTCCAGAAGATGTTCTGAAACAATTTACAACAATTTCAGATTTGATTTGGCAATTTGAAATTCAATTCTGAACACTTTTGACAAACTGAAAAGTTGTCCCCATGACTAGGAAAATGGAACATATTCATAATTTCATAAGCATTGTTGGATAAGCAATATGGGCATATTTTCATGAATATTATTTTCTTTTAATGCTGCTTAACAACCCCACCAACAGCTGGGTTCTATGGGGGTACGATTCAGCAGGGATAATGAAACAATGAAAACGTTATGATAGTTGAGAGGACGTTTACAAAAACCCATGCCTTATATGGGGCTCAAACCCACGCCCAACTTTGATTTCAATTACTTGAGGCAGGGGTGCGGCCTGTACAGTTCTATAGTAATAATCTGATGGCTGGAAGTATTTGTAGCGGGACTAACCACACAAGATCTTTATCTCATCTCCGTCTCCCGCCCGGGGCTTGCTGGACGTATCAACAAACAGCTGGCTGATCAAGACGCTCGGGTCAAGGTCAACGACTCTCTCGCCTTCCGCCCCGTCGGATGACTTCTGCAACGTAACCACATTCACAGATCACATTCAGCTCGAGCCACTCACTGACTGTCATTCGAGTATCTTCTTGAAGATCAGTCACACATCTCTTTTGAAGTGAGGCCAGGGGCAGACTGGGGAGAGAAGGGCTCGGTCGGAAATGGCTTTGTTGAAATATCGATGGTGGAAAGGCAAAAAGTCATAAGATTTTTTTCGTGATATACAATTTATAAGGTCATCTTCATCGATGTGCAAAGTGTCGTAAACAACATGTCAATACATTAGGCGTGGTCACCAATATCATTTTGTCGTAAGCGACAAGGATTCAGTACATTTTGCCGTAAGCGCCAACACAATGTGTCGTAGGTGACAAATATGCTATGCATTTTCCCAATAAAGATACAACAAATTTTGTCGTAAACGCCAAATGTGCTGTGCTATTTCCTAATTACGATACGAGTTTCTGAAAATTCTATGAATTTTCATGCTAATTCGTGACGATCTGTAAACGTATGCAAGAATATCACACAAAATTTTTTAAAATTACAACTTCAAGTTTGAATTTATTGAACATTTTCAACTACCCGTCTAAACGATTTAAAATGGTGCTCGAGACATTTTGCCTTTCCACCATCGATATGCATGCGCATACTCAAGTCAAAATATGGTCGCAAGCTGCAGCTTGACATCCCGTCATAAGCCAACAGTTCCTCTTGTCCTGTAGTACGTTTACTTGCGGTCATATAGAGCGGTGAATCAGACTGCATTAAATGCATCCCGAAGAAAATGTACTGGCATTGAACCCACAGAAACTAGCAGACAACGAACATTTTCATTCCACGTACATCATGTAAACTAAAAACATTAACGGTAAATTATGCGCAGATTTTTCAGCACCCACATTCGAAGTTTAAAAACAATTATGTGACCTCAAGTGAATACAGAGTTCGTCTTTCAATAGAATCATAACTCGTATTATTGATTTTCAATAATTTTTAATGCGATTTTATTCGACTTATACTTGGTGCAGGGGCCCCAGATAGGTCAGGGGCCCAGTCGGGGATCCCGACCCGCGTTGTGGTCAGTCCGCTACTGAGTGAGGCATTAGACGTTCACTTTCTGTGGGAAATTTGTCAAGTCAAGTCACTTTTAACATTGGGTATATTTTAACTTTCGAGCCAGTAAGACACACAATGATAGACTAGCATGTCATAGAAGTATGTTTATTTCTTTCGTAACTTGATGTAGGAATTTAGTTTGGGAAATCGAGGCTTTAAAGAAAAATACTGTATACTCTTTAGTAACTGACCTATTTTGCTATACAAAGTATAAATAGTAGCTTCCAAGCTAAACTTCCTCACTTTTCCAACAAACTTTTGTAACTTTTAATTACTTCTATAATTAGGTTGCTGCAACTTTAAAAGAGCCACATCAATCAACCGATAACTCAACGTTCAAGCAGTCATTTCCACAACGCTGCATCGACGGAATATCACAACAGTCGAATGTTTTTCTACTTGTACATACCATAGACAGGTTCTCAATCTTCATCAGGTCTTCGTACTTGGTCACGTCGATCACGTCTTGCATGTGCAGCTGCTGAATAATCTGTTTGAGAGAAAACACGTCACATGAATCCAGGCGAGCCTGTAAACGAGTACCACGATCTGACGTGGATACGCTCGGGATATTTTAATAATACAGTAATACCGTAACTAGACATGTGAAAATAGTAATTACTATAAAAGCGATGAAATCTGAAAGTGTTTCAACACATGTTTTCCTAGTATACCTTTATGTTTCAATACATTTGATGTTGTCTGATCACGTTTTTGAAAACGCGACAAGCGCTACAGAAGTCTGATTCCGCTATTTGTCAACGTATTTGCGATATAAACGCTATATTCAGAATAAAAGCGTTATAGATGCTATTTTCTGCAAAATAGGGTGAAGTTAGCTGGGAATTTCTAAAGAGCAGCTTAAAATGCAGGCGGCAGATGAGGTGTGGATATTACCTGGTGGTGCACACCATGTTTCTGAAAATATCAATTGCTATGTTTCTCTTGTATACAATTGTACGTTTTTATCAGTACGATACTATTGTTACTCTACAGAACGTTGTTGCGCGACAAAAAACGACGTTTCAAAATAATAGATGCACCAAAGTGCTACTTTTCTAATTCAAAATGCTATAAAAAGGAAAAATAGAAGCTATATTTACATATGTTTAATAATAATAATGTACTTTATAATGTACCGGTAATGATGTAATTAACTAGGAAAACGCGTTATGTGTTTCCGCGTTGATGGATGAGCTAATAAGAATGAAACTGAATTATTTCAAAAAGTTAAATCAAGTTGATGTTTTGACGGCATTCAAATTAAAAATTAATGTTTTCATTCGGTTGATTTATTTCGTAGACTATTCTCATCATGAAGGAAATATTAGATGCAATCTAAGATACAATATATACACCTTGAGATCCAATTATATTCATTACTCATTCTAAATAATATCTTTGATAATAAAGAAGGCTTTGTTTTAATAGTTCTTCAATAATTGGTGACACTTGTTGCTTGGATTTAATTGGTTTTTCTTAATAGCTTTGAATGATGTATAAAAATGTCATTAAATCATTTTTTATATCTAAACGACTGATTGGATTCCAGTGAAAGTTTGGAATCATGTGTATCATTATTATATTGAAATTCGGTGAAAATTTTAATTTTTTTGAAGGACATTTTTTGTACGAAAATTTTTCTCCGGCTTATTCTTATGGGTAATTTGGAAAATGGAAAATTAGTTTTCTCAGAAGTGGTGCAATCGATTGCGCATAAAAATCAATGAGATTCAATCCAGATGATGACACTTGGGCTTGCCAAGTTTCAATTGAATTTGAATTTTCGTTTGACCTGTAGAGCGCGAACAAAAAAAAAAAAAAAAAAAAAAAAAAAAAAACATGTACATTTTTTTCGGGTCAAGTGTAATTGAGTCTTCGCTTCGCTCATCCAATTAATAATAATGTACTAGCACTTATATAGGCCTATGAAATCTGAAATTCTGGTTTCTAAATCTAGTTTGGAATCTGTTAAAGAAGCGTTTACGGTATAATAACATTTATATATTAACAATTATTCTCACATTTACAATTTAGGCCTACATGTAAAAGCTGTGTGTGATAGTAGTTTTAGGAATGTTTTACCCCGATCCTGGTGATGTTGGCGGCCCCGTTCTCGCAGTAGAGCTCCATCATCTTGCGTACCGTGTCCAGGGAGTTGGCGCTCTGCACGTAATACCAGTACAGGTTGTCGCTGTCCTCCGTCGACCACCTGCGGGACATGACACGCTCGTTACTCTCTTGCTTCATCGCTCGCTCATTACCGACTCGGTGGCTAAGAGCAGGCAGCCTCTGTATGTTAGGCTAGGTCCTATTCCCCCAGCGGAACAGTTACATAAGTGCCAGGATGAGTGCTAGTACAAGTGCCAGGATGAGTGCTAGTACAAGTGCCAGGATGAGTGCTAGTACAAGTGCCAGGATAAGTGCTAGTACAAGTGCCAGGATGAGTGCTAGTACAAGTGCCAGGATAAGTGCTAGTACAAGTGCCAGGATGAGTGCTAGTACAAGTGCCAGGATGAGTGCTAGTACAAGTGCCAGGATGAGTGCTAGTACAAGTGCCAGGATAAGTGCTAGTACAAGTGCCAGGATGAGTGCTAGTACAAGTGCCAGGATGAGTGCTAGTACAAGTGCCAGGATAAGTGCTAGTACAAGTGCCAGGATGAGTGCTAGTACAAGTGCCAGGATGAGTGCTAGTACAAGTGCCAGGATAAGTGCTAGTACAAGTGCCAGGATGAGTGCTAGTACAAGTGCCAGGATAAGTGCTAGTACAAGTGCCAGGATGAGTGCTAGTACAAGTGCCAGGATGAGTGCTAGTACAAGTGCCAGGATAAGTGCTAGTACAAGTGCCAGGATGAGTGCTAGTACAAGTGCCAGGATAAGTGCTAGTACAAGTGCCAGGATGAGTGCTAGTACAAGTGCCAGGATGAGTGCTAGTACAAGTGCTAGGATGAGTGCTAGTACAAGTGCCACAATAAGTATTAGTAGAAGTGCCAGGATAAATGCCAGGACAAGTGCCAGGATAGTGTGTACAAGTGCCAGGATAGTGCTAGTACAAGTGCCAGGAGAGGCTAGTACAAGTGCCAAATGATTGTAGACAAGTGCCAGGGAGTAAAGTGCCAGGATGTGTGCAAGTAAAGTCAGGAAAAAGTGCTAGGAAAAAGGCCGGGGTAAGTGTAGGAGTGCCCAAGATGTCTGCCGGATGAAAATGCTAGGAATTTTAGGATGGGGCAAAAAACGAAGCCCGGTCTGTTCCATTGAGATTTGGGCAAGTCGTTTTTTTTCTAGAACAAAAAAGGACCAAAATGATAATGCAAACCAAAGTTGTTTCCAGATTTCCAAAAGTTCTGGTATTAAAATTATAAACCAGTTTTATTTTGGTTCTCGTCATTCCTAACCAAAACCAATAGTAATTTAACCATTTTAAGAAAATAACATTTTCCCTTTTTGAAAAAACCCGGAATGGGATTCTTAATTTACAAATCTTCAAATTTATTTGAATTTTAGTCAATATTCTTTCTCTGGCTGTTGGCGTGACCCGTAGGCTGAGAGGTGAACGGTTACGAACCCTAGACTGGTAGTTTCCATGGTTACGCGGGCGGGTGGCGTTGGTTCAACGACCTTCTCGTCGGCGATCAATGTGGCAACTTGAGGAAGTATCGCGTTCTGTCTTGGGATGTTGATGAATCTGTGCATGATGTACTCGATCAAGTCCGACCAATCCTGCGGGAGAACAGAGAACTCTTCAGTCTTACGCGTACGTCGGCGATCAATGTCTTTCATTCCGTGGTATCCTGTTTGTCAACGTTTCTTGTGCACAGTTCTTTGTGTTTTTGTTTACGCTGTATTAAAAAAGCACACATAGCTTACCTAGAAATACTGATATGTACAACAGGAAATAGCATGGGGTTAATTTTTTAGGAGTAAATTTGCATTTCAATTCATAAATTGAATCATGTTTTGAAAATGGAAAATTATGGTCTTTCATTGAATATATTTTTTTCAGATTTTGTATTTTGTATTTTGTAACCCTGAAATTACTATCCTATTCAAGATTTGATTGTTAAATAAGTTATCATATTTCAGTTATTCTTTGGGGTGGTAGAATCACCCTTGTGGTGCCCCCGTTCAAACGATCTAATCTTTCATCCATAGCCTATGATTTTGTATCAAGTTTCGATGTTATTAAACAAACAAAAAACGCAGTTAGTGTTGGTAAGGATTTTCCCCCTGATAATTGCTTACATCACATATTTCAAAGTCCATCTCCCATATCTGCGAGAAGGTCTTGAGGATGGTTGGTTGGAAGAGCATCGTGGCCTGGTCCAGTTCCCCGCTCACGTGATGCATCATCGTGAAGATGCAGTCGTTGGTGAACTTGCCGTTGTCCTGGAAACCCTCGAGCAGCAGCCCGTACTGGCACATCACCTCCATCGTGGCGAACCTGCAACGCAACCTGGCGGGTCATACGTGTACTACAAGCTGCATAACGTCGCTCAAGACGTCCCCAGTCACCAGAGGGGAAAAAGTTCCCACCAGGGTGATCATTTTTGAAAATATTGTGAATGTTTGTTATGGATCGGCCATATTTTAGAAGGTACTTCTCTGAATGGTGTGCAGCAGTTTCACAACAATACGTTCATCAGGAAAGCCACTACAATTGTTCATGATTTAGTTGACACTGAGAATAGTTCAAAACATGCATCTCGCATTACATACACCACTTGATTACTTCTTGAGGTATTTGATTGTGTGTTGTATCGATGTATTCGTAACAGAACTGGCTTTGGGCTAAGCTAAAAATAAACAGTTTAACTTCATGTATTTGGCACACATGACCGGGGAAAGCCACGCAATTTTTTTTAGTAAATCTAGGTAACCGAAACTATTTATTCGTATCAGAACGGCTTCAGGTACGCTAAGGAAATGTAGCTAAGCTGGTAGAGGAAGGTTTACCCTACCAATGTATCAATTTTCATCTTGATGCTAACTATCTAATGGTTTTCATGTATGTAACAAATTAACATATTTTTCAACTAGTTTTCCAAAAAATTTCAAATTATTTTTCATCTTCAAATTTTTAATATACTATTTCAATCTTGATACATCAATAAATAATAAAACATTCGACAAATTTTTGTGGGTGGGTTCCCCTTAAGAGTCCATGGGAGTCAATTCAGCAGAATATCAGTTTTTTTGGTGATAACTTTGGAACGGTATGGGGCACATTCAGCGCAGTGGTTAACGCGCTCGCTTCATGTGATCCGGGAGGCGAGGGAAATTTTGAGCCCGGTTCGATCCCCACGGCCGACTATCTTTACAGGGGTTTTTCATGGTTTCCCTCTGTAGTCTGGGCTAATACCAGGATGGTTCCCACAATAAGTCGGCCATGACCGGTTCCTTCCCACTATCCTTCCCATTACCCAAGAACCTTCATCTCATCATCGCGTCATTTCATTAATCAACCATCCGACGCCATTAGATCTGCGCTATCATAACAGTAAGTCGTTAAACCCAATATGTATAAAAAAATATAAAAATAAAAACTTCGAAATTCTGGAAAGGATGAAACACAGATAATCTCAATACCTGCAAGATGGTGTACGTTATATCTACCGTATTTATCTCAAGTCGCCTAATTGTCAGGCATATATGCTTAAAAATATACATTTTTCAACCCTATACGCCTGACAATTATGCGATGTGAGATAAATAGATATAACATACACCATCTTGCAGGTATTGAGCTCATCTGTGTTTCATCCTTTTCAGAATTTCAAAGTCTCATACCGCTCAAAAGTTATCATAAAAAAACTGATATTCTGCTAAATCTACTACCACGGACAGAATTGAGGATCAACTCCAAAGCAATAAACATTCAAACGGATCCTGAAACAAATAGATTGATTTTCTTTCTCTATTTTGTTTAGGGTGACCATTTCTAAGGGAGGAAAATCCAGGACATCAATGTTTAGAATTTTGGGGTCAAAATCATTCCAAGCCAAATTGTATGAGGGATGGGGGGATCGGGAGGCAGGGATATTTTTGGAATTTGCATTCTTCTAGTTGAACATGTTTAGGGTGCTTTTTTCACTAATATATAATCATTAATGTATGCCTTTCCATACAGTAACTGCACACATCTCCTATAAGATAGAATGCATACAAGTTAGTGATAAAAAGTTTTTTTTTTAAATTTGATGTAAAATTCAGGAAGTAGTTAAACCAAGTAGTTCAGTAGTTCAGTAGTTCAGTAGTTAGTTCAGAAAGTATTATATGAACCAACTAATTGATATCGATATTTTCCATAACGAGGACTACATAGTTTCCACACGGTACATGAACACAGAACACCACATGCTCGTGTTTGGGAGAAGAAATGAAGTGTGAACAGATTGATTATAATATATATATATATGTATATATATATTTGAAGTGTTTTCTCAAGCAAGTGAAAACTAAGGTAATAATAATAATAAAATTGTTTACATATTGTAATAATAATAAATATTATTCTGCCCTACATAATAATAATGAAGAAATGAAATGTTGAGCATTGTGTCTGTGTATTTATTCAACAGCTTGACCTTGAAGTTGTTTTCCTCTCCGTGGACATGTTTTGCGTTGAGTGCGTGCATCCAACAGCTCTGTATTGAGGTGATAGGTTGACCGTTACGAGATGTTTCACTCCGGTCGCCCTCGTTAGCTCAGTCAGCCGAGGCACGATTCAGACACTGAAGTCACCGTTGGGCCTGGGTTCGAGTCCCGCATAAGGCATGGGTTTTTGTAAAGATCTTCGATCATCATCTCTTCATAGTTTGATAATCACCTGCTCATTCGTACCCCCGTATAACCTAGCTGTTGGTGGGGTCGTTAAACAAACAATAATCAATCGACAAGACGAGGGTATTCATACATCTCTCTTCTCTTCAGTCTTTTTTTGGTTTGGTGATGTAACTAACACTTCCGGAGAGAGTGTTAATTACACCACAGGTCACCTTGGTCATATCTGGAGGTATAAAAACTCGGCCCACTTGATGACGTTGAATAGTGGGTAACTGCGGCCATGTTCCCTGCACAAGCTGATTGTTGTCAGGTGTAGGCCTACCGCCTACCGGCACTTGTTATGTATTCAGTGCACGATGTAGTCATACCAACAGACTTGATCATGATATAAAGAAGGTGTGCCGACTCACATACTAGTAACATGGATGCTATTCGTGGTTTCTTGCGGCCACATCAGACCCAACGGTCCCATTTGCCTGTCGCGATTTAGCGGTTTCCCTTGTGAACTAGATATAGCTTAAGTGGCTACGGCACCGGTGCCATCGTTGAACTTACAAAATCTATAATTTTCGTGAAAAACAAATGTTCCTCTTTAATATATAATTCTACTGAGCCATGTATAGCATTGTTGAGCGTTGTTGTTTTGTGTAGTTCGATATAAACGCAATAGTTGCACTACAGGCAAATGGGACCTTGGACTCTGACAGCGGAAATATTTCACTTGGAAGACGCGAGTGGGTAGGCCTGCACCTTCATACTATGATAAAATCTGTTGGTTTGAAAATCTACTTTGTGTTCAGTGCCTGTATTCAAGGCCTTCTATATTATTACATAATATTCAATAATAAAGAAAGCCTAGCTGAATGAGCAGCGTGGGAGCAGCTGCAACTGGCAGTTGAAACACGAATATGGTCCTAGATAAGAGCAAAGACCTTATTATCTAACTAAGTTAGAAGATGGAAAACTGAGCCTTCTAAGCGACGACAGAACGATGCTAGCGCGCGTATTGGAGTGGAGTGAATTATATCTTTGGTAGGCCAGTTGGAATGATTTTTTTTTCAAATCACACCCTCTTTGATTCACATAATTATCCAAGTTTTGCTTTCTCTTTGAAATAATCTATTTCATTGAATATTATAGTTCCATCATGAATGGACGAGACAACGCTATCTGTATTATTATCAAGTGTTTTAATCATGTTATCCAGGCAAAAGCGGAGGAAATTCTTCAGATTCCCAAGAGATGCGTAAATGTAAGTACAGCAAGGCTAGGTCAATTCAAGTATTTGTTCATCGGTATATATTCCTACTATTTTATTTTGGAAAATTAGTGTAAATAATTGAAAATAATTACATCAGTTCGGTGTTGAACACATTGGACATGGATGGTAAAGCAGACATCTATCTTCTAATTCACTCCAATCCTACAGGTAGTGTTAGTGAGCACTGTTGCCAAGCGTTACATGGTAAACAAGATAAGTTTTGCGTCTTCTTAGATAATAGGGTCTTTGGTGTTTAGTGCCTGTATTCAAGGCCTTCTATATTATTACATAATATTTAATAATAAAGAAAGCCTAGCTGAATGAGCAGCGTGGGAGCAGCTGCAACTGGCAGTTGAAACACGAATGTGGTCCTAGATAAGAGTCAACAGAATGTCTCACTGTTTGATGTGATCCGGCATGTTCAGGTCTCCCGTGAACTCGGGCAGTTTGCTCACGTTGTCAAGGAACTGCAGGAGGATGTGGTTTGTGACGACCACGTCTTGCAGGTACTGTTTACTTTGAAACTGAGGATTGTAGTTCTGCAGTAATAACACAAACAGGCATTTCAAGTCGTTCGTGGATCCCATTTTCACTGGAAACAAACGAGAACACCGTTAGTACTCAGAAGACCAGACAATCGCGGGAGGAATTGATCTTCGAAGCCGCAGAGCAGAAGCACGAACTGAAGTTAAAGGACATCACAACCATGAAACTAGATTTTAATGAATAATTACGATATTCATTTCCCTGATTGAAGAGAAAACTAGAAATCATCATCTCAATTTGAGATATTATAATTATATTTTTTTTGTCCTTTAGAGACCTTGAGTAATGACGTAGACATCACTGATTCTGTATAGAAACATAAACAGAATCGAGTAATGTCTACGTCACGACTCAGGAAAAGGGCCGTGTCCTGGAGGACAAATTAATTGATTTTAATTTCTGTAACTGAGATGAAGATTTCTAGTTTTCTCTTCAATCAGGACAGTAAATATCGTCGTTCTACGTTGAGATCAAGTTTCAGGGTTGTGATGTCCTTTAAGGACGAATAGGAATTGCAAAATGGATAAATAAAAAACAATTCCAATACCGGTTGCTGAAATAAATCATCTTGGCTAATAACCTGTGACCAAAAGCCCCTCAATGGCCGTACAACCTAGTGAACCTAGCAATGTAAGTCCATTAAGTATACTTAATGGTAAGTAAGTTATAATTCAGTTTATATGTATGGTAATTAATTTTTAAACATTGCATATGTAGGGATTCGAACCCTGACCCCTAGCACCGAAGACACCGTGCCACGGCTTGCTTGAAAGATATCACGGGTATGAAAAGACAGACGGCTCCTGCTCACGCTTCTACGCAGCAGCCTCGGAGATCAATTCTTCCCGGCTAACAAGACTATTACGAATAAACTTGGATCAAACAATCAATTGGAAACATATGAACTGAGAAGGGTGGTCAAGTGGCTAGCACCCTGGATCGTCAGTCAGGAGACTGCTGTTTGATTACCTCCAAGATCGCCATCAAATTAAATGTAAATAAAAAATATAGAAATGATTATTATTTATTATACAATACAGTACAAGTTTAACCTTGAAAAGTGATTAATATTTGGTTTTTTAAATGGTGGGTGTAGAAGAATTGTATTAAAATTGGCAGTTTTTTGACAAGTATCCTACATGAATTTAGCGGTTAATGAGTGGCCCATCACAATGCGATTTAAAATTCCTCAAAATTAAGAATTATCGCTCTTTTAGGCCAGTAAGCAAGTACGGTATTTATTCACAATCAAAGCGGTCTGTGAACTTCCGACGATCGGAGCGGCTAGCACGAGTGGCCGTACAAATTAACAAGACTTTGAATATAATTGTCAGTTAATATAATTGTGACGTGCTCTAAGTTGTGAGTGTTACGGTCACTGGCGTAACTAGAAATTTTGGGCCCCGAGGCAAAGAACTTACATGGCCCCCCTCCCCCCCAAAAAACTATATATCAATTCAAACGATGACATTTCGATATCGTTCAACATGCAACTTCCATATTTCATCTTAATGTGAATTTACTATTGAAGACGATTGATTAAAAATACACTCAAAATTATGATAAAAATTTCAAATACATTCACAATTATGTCATTCTTTAAAATAAAATGGTTCTATTGAAGATAGAGATTGAATTACACTTGCTCTTGAGAGGGAAAATAGTCGACTTTTCACCAAAATGTACTCAAAATAGCAAGCTCGTATTTATTCCAAGTGCTGTAAGTTCAGCGAAAGAATATTACAGTGTTTCTGATACGATTCGTGTTCAAGAATATACTTGTTCAATTACTTCAACTTGAATTTTATAATGACTCATTTATAAAGTCGTTTATTTTGTGAAGTCAGTTATTTTTCAAGTAATTTCAGATAATATTTTTAAAAGTATTTTTTCAGTTCTATAGGGCCTAAATACGTTAATTATTTTTTGGTAATAATTGTTGAAACGTATTTCTGATGATACAGCATGGGCCCCTGCGGTAGTTACGTCACTGGTTACTGTGCGTTACTCACGTTGCAGCTGTATGAGTTGGTTCTTGTCTTCGAGACACAAGTGGGAGATCTTCGTGTACGTGTCGACGGCCTGAAGGAACTCTCGGACGGCCGTCACAACCTGGCGAGGAGAAACACGTTATCGGCGGCAGAACGCAACACAAGTATACCAGTACGGAGTGGCTAGCACTCTGAACGTAATTCACGACACCAGGGTTTTGTTCCCATTGATTAACAGCCCGCATCTTAGCTGAGAATATTTTTCTCTTCGAAATGCGTATATTCAGGCTGACAGCATTTATAGTTACAGTCCACTTCCTTCCAGTGTCGTCAAGTGGGAAGGGGATGACATTCTAAGAGTCCCAGTAACCACCGCTAGATGGCGGAGTTTCTCGTTTTAATTTTGTCAAAATTTAGTTACATTACACACATTTTGGCCAAGGAAGACTGTAAAATTATGAGCAAATCAGGATATCAAATATTGATTGGCAAAGTTGACTTAAAGATGTTCCTTTGTAATTTTTTCTACTCTCTCTCGTTAACCGGGAATTTAACAATGAAAACCATCAATTAGACACCTTTTGATTTAACTGTTGCTCTATCATGAAATTATTTCCCAATATTCGAGAAGACACTTCCAATTGTGAGGGTATTATTGATTGATTGCAATTAACCACAAGTCCGTGGTGTTTGTAGTTCTTGAGATAAGATGTTGCCAAAGTGCACCCTGTGAATCTGTTCAGGATGCGGGCTATTAAAATTAAATTTCTCAAGTCAACCTTCACAAAAAGAGGTGAACTACGGTTTTCCTCTGCCTTTAAAGTGAATACAAGGATGGTTCCTCAACAGCAGGCATCCTTCTCACAGTCCAAAACAACTTCATGAAATAACCATTTTTCCATCTTCAATTCATGCTCCCATCATCTCATTCATCATTCACCGAAGTCAATACATCTTCGTGCGATTACAGTGCATCGTAGAACCTAATACTGTACAGGTATAAAGAAATAACATATCGATTTGCTTGAAAAGAGAGGATTGTTATTGTTTGATCACTTATTTGTGAAACAATTATGCTCTGTGTGAATTGTTTCCTGTAGCCTACGAGCCATCTCACGAGCGGGTCTGTTTCCACCGGCCGGATTCGGCTCCTTGGTCCGAGCCTGAGACGAGGAGATTTCAGATATGTTTATAACTCCAACTAATAGCCACAGTATAGTTGGCTCAAGCGGTATGACGCCTGCCTGGCATTCTGGCGAACGGGATTCGATACCCACGCCATCTTCATTTTTTTTCTTTTTTATATTGGGTTCAACGATGCACTGTAATGATAGCGCAAATCTAATGGAGTCGGACGGATGATTGATGGGATGATGGGATGATGAGATGAAGGTTTCTTGGATAATGGGAAGGATAGTGGGAAGGAAGCGGTCATGGCCGACTTATTGTAGGAACCATCTATTAGCCCAGACTACAGAGGGAAAGCATGAAAAGCCCCTGTAAAGATGGTTGGCGGCAGGAATCGAACTGGGTTCGAAATTCCCCTGCCCTCCCGGATCACATGAAGCGATCGCGTTGACCACTGTGCTGCATGTGCCGATTCCTTTTTCATTACTTTTTAAATATTATATAAATGCTTTTGGCTGAAGGTCATGGGTCGGAAAGATTTTCTTTGTACTGAACTGATATTGTTTAGCAAACAACATTGGAATTATTCTTTATTACGAGTTACACAGGGACCCGAACCCTCCCGAATGAATCCGGCCGGTGGAAACCGACCCGATCGTTTCATCTTCTGTTCCAGAATATTAGCAGTAAATACGTGCGTACAGCATATTACTGTTCTAGTGGATTGCTTGGTAGTCCGTTACATTAGACTGACATTTAGGTTTACGCATCAAATCAGAGCAAGCACATTGTGAAAGATGTCAGAACGTGAAACTTTCTTTGATGACGCGTATCTCTTTTCAAATTTCACCCATCACGTCAACTTTTAATACCAAACAGCTAGCTTACCTTGACACACGGTGACTTTGTACTATTATGTATAGGTAAACAGAAACTGGCATGGAATTAACTCAATGGACTATTTACTCAGTGCCTGCATGGTTTGTCCTTAATTACATGAATGTATTAGTTACCATAATGTATCAAGTTTTGAAATGTTCCTTATTTATCATCATTTTTTTCAACACTCTCCACGCAACAGAAATCGCCTCAGTCACCTTAGCTCTATCAATTGCGATTTCAATTTTTTACCGTTTTCTAATGAAAGAAAGAGAAGAATCCCAATAAAAGAAATTGTTGACCCAATATGAAACAACATTTCATGTTGTATCACACTGTGTTTGACTAATACAGCAATCATAAGACTAGAAAAACATCTACCTACTTGAAAAAGGAGAATCTACGTTGAAAATATACTGAACATTCTTGCATCGGCTCGCCAGTGAATGAATGACATGTCTACATGCACCGGAGTAACGGTTTGAGTCGAAGCGTACGAGCGGTGGAATACTCACTAGATGCATTCGCCGCAAGCACGGCATCAAGTCACTCTTCTGATGCACGGACGTCAGCTCTAGCTGCTCAAACAGATTCACGCCCTCGTACGTTAGATACGACAGGATGTCAAACGTCAGGACTTGGCTGGAAAACAACCAACAATATATCCTTGAATTAATTAAATTCTAAACCAATACGCATAACAATACAGATCGAATCAGCCAGTACCGTGTGTCATACGGAACGCCGGGGCAAAGTGCCAGTGGTATAGCAATGGTCGGTTTGACCTTGCCAAAGGTCACACAGCAACAGCAGAAGACGAAATGTAATGTACGACATGTAATAACGACAGAGTAGATGTTACTTCATCTATCGAATACACTTTTATGCTCTTGAATTCTTTTATTGTAGGCCTATAGATTGCTATAGTCATATCCAGGCCGCCTACCAACTGAATATTCAGGAATTGTTGGTAATAACTTGAAAATTTCGAAGATTTAATGCATTTGAAAAATTTGATTGCGTTTCTCATCGTGACCGTTCTGAAAATCATAATACTCTTATCACAGCTATATAAGGGAAGAGATGATGTTTGTGTTTGTTATGTTGGCACACGACCGTCTTCTGCCGTGGATAAACGCATGCTATCCAAACTACGATTATATACGATTACGATATCCCACCGCTGTCACCAACGTAGAGTCTTTTGTCTTCTAGTACTCTAGCAATGAGGCACATTTTGAACAGTTTGCATCTGAACGTACTTCACTGCCCTATTATTCTTATCACTGATCTAAAGACAGACAGTCCACGACTCACCTATCCTTCAGATCAAAAGCTCAAAGCTCGAAGTCAAGTAACTACAACAATGGTCAACTGTCGACAAAGGTCGCACATCCTACACTATTGTCACGGCCACTTCTAGTCCGAACAGTTGACATGTCATAATGACGATTGACAGGAAGACACGTCACGGGTTCGTACTCCATCCGACAGAGCGATCAGAATCTGACGTCGATCAGGCATTTTTTTTTTAATAACATCGGAACTTGATACGGAATCATTGTTTCCCAATTATAGGTCTATGGATGAAAGATGAGATCGCTTGAACAGGGCACCACAAGGGCAATCTTACCACCCCAAAGAATACCTAAAATATGATGGCTCATCTAACAAACAAATCAAACTTTAAAAAGGTGGTAATTTCTGGGTTTTATGAACCAAGAACAACATATTTGCAAGTGCGTGCAACCTCAATATTAGATCCCTGTCACTGGACTTTTTATAGAAGATAAGAGCACTATAACCAGGTTTTTATATAGATGTAACAAAGAAGTTCAGGATCCGTATGTATTTGATAGATTCCGTCTGGTCACCTGACATGGTCCAGGTCTAGCTCCAGTTGAGCAGCAAACTTGAGGAAGTACGTGACGAGCCAGAAGAAGTGCGACGTGTCGATCTGCGCGCCGCCCGCCAGCAGCTGGGCGTGCAGGTCGTGCACGAGGCAGCCGTAGCCGCGCAGCAGGAACTCCACGGTGAAGTCGCGCAGCAGCGTGCTGATGTCCTCGTCCGACGGGCTGTGGTGCATCAGCGCCATCATGTTAGCGCTGGAAACACGGCCAATCGGCACACGTGAGAAGGTACCAACCACGATGTAGTGATACCAACTAACTTTATCATAATATAAATTATAAAGAAGGTGTGCCGACTCTTATACTATAACATGGCGGGCATTATTGTTTTCATGCCGTCAAATCAGAGCCAAAGGTCTCATTTACCCTAGCGGATTCTCTGGTGAACTAGATGAGATTGAGTGGCTACGGTACCGGTGAGCACCTATTGGTACGGTACCTATTGAGCCGTGTTCAGCAGTTGAAGCGATAGTTGCGTGACAGGCAAGTGGGACCTCTATGACGGCGGAAATGCTCCAATTGGGAGACTTAGTTGGCACACCTTTATATTATGATGAAGTCAGTTGGTATCACAACACACCAACACAAAAAACAAACTGACCTGAACTTCTATTCCGTGAGCAATCTATACATACGCTAAAGCGGGAGGTTCGACTTCTCTCCTTCAGAAATTTCATTCGACACAAACTGTACCTACCTAACCTCAACCATCACCAGAGCCTATCGAACATTTGATGAGTGGTAATAATTTGTAAAGGGGAGGAGCCAAACCGCTCAATTTTACTTCAGTACAGATTGCTCGAGACACAGAAGTTTAGGTCAGTTGGTTTTTAGTAGGCCTATACAGTTGGTTTTTAGCACAGTTGATTTTTAGTACAGTTGACCAATCTTCTGAGACGTCATTAATAACATTAAGAATATTGTACCATCACATTCAAGCACACAATATTAATTATTTTTAAAATACGGTGAGATCTCAACAATTAGTTGTTCTAAGGTCGTTCAACTTACTTCGTGCTTCTACACCGCTGTCCCAGTTTCTTACGGCGCCACTCTTTGTCGTGCTTGTCGTGCATCGTGCAAGCTGGCTGCTTGACGACGTAACGAGTCTTCTGAGTGTGCGGCTTCTGGTGGATCGGCTTCGTGGTTCTGTACAAATGGAAACATTTTCAAACCAACGTTATTGTGCACGTATAATCATGTAATAATATGTTATATTTAATAGTGCCATTGTGAATGAAGGGTACATGGGGATAACGATACAAGTCACACATTATTGGAAAGTAGGACTTGATTTAAAGAATATATTTTGTGATGGACAATATGAGAGGTGGATGATAGATGATGATACATTGTAGGAGAAGCTAGTGATATGAGAAATAATGAGGTGGGTACAGGTTGGAGGAAACACTTAAGACAGAGCACAAAAACACACAGACAAAATGGACTGGATATGAGTGCTGGGAGATAGGTTTCACAAGAGTCAACAAGATACAAGTCACACATTGTGAGTTCTGAGATGAATACAATTTCAAGTTCAAATCCACGTTTTTTCGGTGGACATCAATATTTCAACTTGATTTTTCGTGGACTTGTACCATTGTTATCTAAAATCTCGATACATATTCAGAAAGCTTGTTAAAAACACTGTTGGATGGCTTACCAACTAATTTTCTTACAAAATGTGACTTGTAAGCCCTATCGTTATTCCGTGTACACTTCATATGCATGGTTGTGTGTGTCACACTATACACTACTATAATATGGAATGCCTATTCAAATGGAAAGATCGTTCAAAACAGACTACATGTTATGTATTACATAGTATCATCCAGTCTTCATTTTTTTTTCTTCTTTATACTGTATTGGGTTTTAACGACGCACTGTTATGATAGCGCAGATCTAATGGCGTCGGATGGATGATTAATGAGATGATTGGATGATGAGATGAAGGTTCTTGGGTAACGAGAAGGATAGTGGGAAGGAAGCGGTCATGGCCGACTTATTGTAGGAACCATCCCGGCATTAGCCTAGAGTACAGAGGGAAATCATGAAAAAACCCCTGTAAAGGTGGTCAGTAGCGGGGATCAAAGTGGGTTCGAAATTTCCCTCGTCTCCCGGATCACATGAAGCGAGCGCGTTAACCACTGCGCTGCATGTGCCGGTCCCAGTCTTCATATAACTAACAAGATGACTATGAAGTGGGGATCAGAGAAGGTCAGCTGCTCACCTCTTGGCTAACGGTGCGTCGTCGTCGTTGCTTGACGTGGAATTAGCGTGGTCTTGGTTCTCAGCTTGCGTCGCGTAGCCGCAGTCAGAAACGTCCGACGATGTTTTCCCGCCACCGTGCACGTCCGAGTGTTTCTTGTGAGTCGTCCTACTGGTCGACTTGTGCGACGAAATGCCGCTCTCGTTGTCGCTCTGTCGATCTTTGAAGCCGACGCTGCTCCTCCGAGAAGAGTTGCCGCTTGACGGACATTTACATTGTTCGCTAGTAGCTGAAACATTCCAATCATCGTTCTCGACTTGATAAGAAATCCTGGTGTAAATGTGATGAAATGTGTTATAATCGATGGCCTACTTACGTTTATTGTTAGGTTTGTTGGTTCGTGACTTTTGGAGATTGAGATGTTTTGTCAAAATATGCTGAAAAAGCAAAAAAATAAACAATAACACACATCAAAGTTATGGTACCCCTAAATTTTTATAATTATAATTAGGCCCCATCATGATTATTAAAAGCAAAAGTGTGGTTCCTGTTTTTCAAATTTCTCCTTATTCTAGAAACCGTAGGCCCCAGGCCTACAGTTTATATTATTCAGGATGTGTTATAAGAAATACTAACAAAGGAACCAAAACTTCAAATGTCATCGTGAGAACCATAGATCTACAGTACAATTATTTTGCATGACGTCAAACACCTTGAGGTTAGGATTTCTTCTTCATCAATCTTCACATTTTACCTTAAAATATCAATTATTAGAGTGAAAATATTGTTTAAATTTCACATATTTCTCTAGAAATTCGTGAAGATTTGAAGATTCGTCCATGTGAGCGACACTAACACAAAAAAATGAATATCAAAACTTAACTCCATTAAAATGTATTTCCCCCGCTGGTAAATTGAGTACAGTAGTGGTTACGATATGTTTTGCTCGCGCCACTGATCGAGTGAATGAGGTTACCTGTTTGACGGGCGTGCTCTGCGCCTCCGCGTTGGCGTGCGCCGTCAAGCGGTTGTGCTTCAGGCTGCTGTCGGAGGACGAGTCAGACGTCGGGTCAGAGGTCAGCATGGGGGACGAGTCACCGCCGCCGTCCTAAACAGTCCACCGTTCAAGGGCGTTCAGTCTCCCAGATCTGTCTGCGAGCCGGTCACGCTTACGCGCGCACAGCCTGGCACGGGTTGACCAAAGGCAACGAGGAGAGTGAAGTGGAGGGGGGTTGCGGGAGGGGGAGGGGGAGGGGGAAGGGGCAGGGAAGTGGGGGATGGGAAGGGGCGAGGGAATGGTCGACCGAGCACCCACTCGCACTGTCATCGACACAACCAATGGCCAGGGTCAGCCGCATATTTACAAATGTTATCGAAATCCATTCTATAGTTAGTAATTATAAGTAACCTTGTTAAATTAGGTACCACTGGAACAAATTGTGATACAAGCATAAGATAGTCACCCCATTGAAATAGGAATTTTTATAATATTATTGTTTGATGAAATTGAATTATGAAATACATGGATTTAATTACAATGAGCTTGTGAGTGGAATGTAATACACGTGAAATGCGAGAGTTTACCTCGAATACAAAAACATTATCCACAAAGTGCAGATTGACCCCCCCCCCCCACGGGCCATGTTTGAGGCACGATGTAGTGATACCAACTGACTGTATCATAATTAGACGAGCTTTAGCGAGGATTCAATTTGACATACTGATTTTTTTTTTTTTTTTTTTGTCGGTTCTCCACAGGTCAAACGGCTACAGCTATCAGCTTCAAACTTTTTTTCAATATGGTTTCTCATCTAACTTAGTTCTATATAGTTTTGTGGCATTATTGAGTGGTAACTTTTTTTATGAATTTTAGAAATTTCAAAAATACCGATTAGAATAACATGACGGAAAAAAAATATATATTTTCCGAAAAAATGAAATTTTGCGTGAAGTTGAATTACATTTTGATACACATTTCTAACAATTTTCAGCTTGATCGTGTCAGCCATTTTGAAGAAAAAACATAAAATGTGCTAAATTGGTACCACTCAAAGCAGTTTTTACCCATTTTTACCCATACCATTACTAATCGCTCGTCTAACAACGCATATATGGCGTTTTCCTAGTATAAAGAAGGTGTACCGACTCGCGTCTTCCAAGTGAAATATTTCTGCAGTCAGAATCTGAGTCCCTGGTCCCATTTGCCTGTAGCGCAACTATCGCTTTTATATGGAACTACAATGCTATACAACGCCAGCGGTGCCATAGCCACTCTTATCTACAACTAGTTCACAAGGGAATCCGCTAATTTGCGACAGGCAAATGGTAGCATGGGAGTGGGTTAACCTTCTTTATATTATGATAAAGCCTGTTGGTATCTCTAGATCGTGTTCGAGTGCCAGTCCGGCAGTGTGTTGTGATCAGGACGACAGTGGTGTGAACTTACTAGCGGCGACGTGTTGCTCTCGTTGTCCTCGGAGCTGTCTGTCAACGACGCCTCGAACCACTGGTTGAGGAGTTTCTGCATCACGCCCACGTGTTGGTCCTTGTAGATCAGCGCGATCAGCTGAGCCATCGTCACGCTGAAGTACGACTGCAACGGACATAACAGACCAACGGTTTATATCAAATATCCTCGATTGGTTGCTGATGTTTTATACAGTTTCAGTTAATGTTAGGGTTTAAATGCGCGTCGACAACAAGATCATTTTACGCCTATGTTCATGTCCGTGTACTTTGCCATAGTTGTCAACATTTGTTTCGAGCATATGGAGGAAGCGGGAAAGAAAGAGAAAAGTAGGAGAAGATTTTATAAAATATAATTTAGATACATAATGAAAATGATTGATCATTGAACTAATATCAAAATAACGCAGAAGTGCGACGATTGAACCACATTCGAATGGTGGTGTTCTGAAACGACTTTCGCAAAACGTCCCGTGCAGTGCCGGCCGCCAAAAGTTGAAGTTCCTAAAAGTAGAAATTGACTAGTGATGTAGCATTCAAATTAGAGCTAAAATCCTCTTTAATCTTGTAATCATTCTATAATACACCTACTTCCGAATATACAAGGTAATTGTAAACCAGACTTGATGTCTATGCTAACTTTATTGCTGACTATATATGACTTTACGCTGACTTATTGTAATTCAGTTTATCAGTAGGCCTATCTATATATACAGTGTATTATTCTTTTAATTTGACGTGTTCTACAACAATGCACAGTTAACAGTACAAAAATTGATACATTCTTTCAGAGTCCCAAAGTCAATACCAGTTGGACAGATTGTAGTTCCCTTTGAACTTGTATCAGGAGCTCTGTGATATATGAATATCTGTGATATATGAATCAATAAATATTATTATTATTATTATTATTATTACCAGGAAAACGCAGAATGTGCGTTGTGAGATGAGCGTAGAAGTACGGAAATCTGGGATTGAAAAATATTCTGTCAGCCTAATCTACATCTACAGACCTTGGACTACTTCAAACGTTCAAAAACCTCACCTGCAACTTGTCGCATATACACTTTGCATTACATGTTGATCCTGATATTTGATGAAATGTATACTTTTATTGCGTTTTCATTGTTATATGTATCATCCGATTGTTGTACAAATTATTGAAAATGTGTATGATAGTTGTTTCCATACTCTGTGTGAATTTTGAATCTTTTGAAGAAATTTCGTATTAAGTATTTACCCCCTGGGTTATTCTTATGGGGATTTTCCAAACTTTACAAATTTTTTCCAGTAAAACCGTTCAATAAATTTTTCTGAAAAACAATCCCAACCTATTCTGGTGCGACACCAATATTCAAAAAAGTTTGCAGTCGATTGGTCAATTCTCCTGACCTGTATGCCATGCACAAAATTAAAAAAAAACAAAACATAAAAACAAAATAATGATATTTGTGTGAGGTAGTGAATGCACGATGTAGTGATACCAACTTACTTCATCATAATATAAAGAAGGTGTGCCGACTCCCATACTATAACATGGCGAACATTATTGTTTGCTTGCCGTCAGATCAGAGCCCAAATCCCCCATTTACCCTAGCGGACTCTCTTGTGAACTAGATGAGAATGAGTGGCTACGGTACCGGTGACATTGATGACGTAATTATTTGATTTCTATCAAACAATAATATGTGCATCACGCATGGTATCTATTGAGCCGTGATCAGTAATTCAATATGAAAAGCGGTCAGGCAAATGTGCCCTCTATGACGGCGGAAATGCTCTAATTGGAACGCTGAGTCGGCACACCTTCTTTGTATTATGATGAAGTAAGTTGGTATCACTACATCGTGGTGAATGTATGGCTGTACCTTCTGTGGGCAGGTCATGAGCGTGATCAGCACCTGATCTAGGCTCTGCGTGAACAGGTTCCACAGCACCTGATTCTGCATGCTGACCGTCGCGCGACTTTCGGGAATATGAAGCACGTTACGAAGAAGAAGAAGACAATTATTCACATTTTCACATTCATCCACTGATAATTTATTGTTTTCCTGAAAAAGAAAAGGTTGAATAATAATTCATAGATCATTTCGTGTAGCTGAAAGTTTAAATACTATTTTGAATTAGGAACAATCAGCCTTTCGACCGATCATCAATGTTCTTGAAACGACTGTTGCCTAACGACCCCACCAGTAGATGGGTTATCCGAGGATACCAATGAGCAAGTGATGACGCGAGTGGAAGGACGTTCACAAAACCCCGTGCCTTATGCGGAACTCGAACCCATGCCCAACTTGATATAATTTGAAGGGTACACAGGAATAACGATACAAGTCACATACTGTAGAAAAAAATAGTTAGATATGCCATCTAAGAGTGTTTTTTTTGCAAGCTTTCTGAATATGTATCGAGATTTTAGATTACAATGATATAAGCCCACGAAAAATCGAGTTGAAATAACGACCACTATAGGAAAAAAACATGGTTTTGAAGTTATTGTATTTTTCTCAGAACTTAACAATGTGTCACTTGTAACAACTTGTATTGTTATTCCCATTTACCATTCATTTTCTAAAGCTTTGCCTTGGCTGCATGGGCTTCGTACGGGGCAACAATAAAGTCTTGTAATGCAGGGGCGTCGGAACTCTTTGAAAGTTGTGTGTGTGTGGGGGGAGGGGGGGGGAGGCAAGCTCAACAATTGAGACCCGCGGGAACAAATAAGTTAATGAAGCTAATGAACAAATAAAAGTGAAACAAAATGGCAGCTAATTTTAACAAAGTGGGTTTCAACAGGAAACAACGAGGCAAATTGAGTCTTGCAAGACCTTTTTCTTGCCAACCCTTGGCCTAAAGTTGGGGGGAATGCCCCCCGCCCCCCTCCGGTTCCGACGCCAGTGCTTGTATGTACCTTTTGCAGCACTTGTTTCATGTATTTGACGATAGCCTTGGTGGTCCTGGGCTCGACGAAAGCCTCCTTGCCCGACGCGAGGAGTTTGTTGAGCTCGAAGATCGTGTGGCGGCCGACGTCGGTCTGGGACATCACGTCGATCGGCAGCAGACATTCTATCGGGATTGTCAGGTTCACCAGGATACTGGAACAGATCAACTCTGTCGATATCCAACCCCGCAAGTGAACAGTCAATATGAACCCATGAGATGGTCGAACATAACTACAGTAGGGCGATTGCGAACGAATCGCTACTCCGATCAGTGACTTATGCAATAAGTGGAAAATGATAATTCTGCCAAATATATTAACTGGGAAAATGAACAGAATAGATTTAGTAGTAGTAGTAAATCGTTCATTTAGCATCATGATATTTTTTCTTCTGGTAAAAATTTGATAGATAATGGTTATGTTGAGATGGTTTCTCAAATAGAATCCAATTTCACATTTTAAAATTATTTATTCATAATTGGCGCACTCTACTGAATACTGATGACTATGATGAGTATGATTTATTGGCATTGGTGAATGATATATGAGATGAAAGTTTATTTTATTAGGTGCTTTTGGATAGTGAAAAGGTGACATCGCGGCCTGTTGTTAAGGAACCATCCCAGTATTGACCTCAACGACAGCCCTGAAAAACTCGTCAGGATGGTTGAGTATGGCGGAAATCGAACCCCAGTCTCCTGAATGACCACATTTTAAAGGATCAATATTACAAACTGACAACTTGAATGTCTGTATTTATATTTGTTGTGTTTAAAAGTAGGTGCTATGGATGGCATTGCGCCGTGGAACATTGATAGGCCTACTTACCGGACTGTTGCAGCTATCAACTGATCATCTTTCACGTTTATTAGAAGAGGAAGCAAGTCCTGAAAAACAGTGTTGAGACATGAACAAAACATACAACTGTCATCATTTCGACAACAGTCCCCACGCAGTGGGCCTAGGCCTACTAACAACCACCGACTACATGACAGGGGGTCTGAAAACAACACAGCGCTATGCTTTATTTGTGTTTCTTGTAACGCACTCCTTGCTGGGTGGGTGGGTGGGCGGGGGCCGCAGTGTTGGGGAAGTTCACTTATAAAAGTAACTTTTCAAAAGTTCAATTCATGTCAAATAAATCGATGTTTTAAAAAGTTCCATGTTCATTCTCGTGACTTTGCTGTAAAAGTTCAAGTTCAAATTCAATAAAACAGTTGGTTCAAAAATTCACCTTGAAAGCCTACATGGTACCTATAAATACAAGTCACGAAACGTTAACCTTTGACCTCATGTGGCTGCCGGCTCGCCTGGTGACAAGTGATCACATGATCAAATCCCAAACAGGGAATATTATACATTTGAGATAGACTGTAAAATAGTCGATCTCATTCGGAATTTGGGCGGGGTGGTGCGATCGTGTCGAATAGAACTATATGAGTGATCTAAAATTATGAACTTTCAAATGAACGTTTTTACGATAGTACTGTACCTCCATGCTCTGATAAAGATCAACGAAAAAACGAACGTGAAGAAAGTTCAAGATCGTCGACTGTAAATGTAGGCCTACCGCGTTCATTGAAAAGTTCAGAAAATACAAACGCGTTCATTTCAAAAGTTCATTACCCAACACTGGGGGGGGGGGGGGGGGGGTATGCTAGATTAAGGGTGTGTGCATGTGGGGAGGGGGGGGGGAGAAGATTATTGTCAGATGAGAAAGAAGACATTATTTTAAAAAATCACATAAACGTAACACGACAGAAAAATAATGTTATGATATTTTTGTCAATCTTTCTGATTTTTACTACTTACTACAACTATAATTTATAATTATTACACCCTTCAATTTATGTACAAAAACTGAAAAGCAAGCAACTTATTTCTGAAAAAATTTACAAATGGTTATGTCATAACGAAAAAGCTGATTGATTGTGACTTGAAATGGAACGTAGAACGTTGAGACTCACTGTTTTGATGACTTGAGTGAAACCGAGCGCTCGGCGGAAAGTTCGGAGAGTTTTATCTTCGGTCGATAACTTGTACAGAATATCTCCGAGGTTTGCTGAAATGAAAACATGTTTCACTAACATTGCTAGCCGGTGGTTTAATGAACTATACCATTTTCAAATATGATATATTACTTTCTATAATGTACAACTCTACAGTTGACAGTTTCAACCATCCACAATTTCTACTTTATATCGTAATTTACATTTTAATTTTTAAATTCAACTTTTCTCTCTCTAAATACATGAAATTTACCCAGCTTACAAATCTATTTACCAACATTCTACTGAGAATCTTCCGGCCTCCTGGCATTAATCTTTTTCAAATACCAATATCTTCCTCCTTTCCCAAACACCAGGCATTGGCTTATGTGGGTTCTGTTTTACAATGATACAATTTAATAAATACATCATAATTGAAATAAATTAATATATTTTCAAGCATTTAATTTTAGTTATTATTATGAGCTAATCTAGCAATCTCAGACCAATGTGTTATCTATTACTAGGAAAACGCAATATATGCGTTGTTAGACGAGCGAATAGTAATAGTAAGGGTGAAAATGGGTAAAAACTGCTTCGAGTAGTACCAATTTAGCACATTTTATGTGTTTTTTTCAAAATGGCTGACCCGATCAAGCTGAAAGTATTTAGAAATGTGTATCAAAATGTAATTCAACTTCACACAAAATTTCAGTTTTTTGGAAAACAAAAATATTTTCTTTTTTTTTCTGCCATGTTATTCTAATGGGTATTTTTGAAATTTCTAAAGTTCATAAAAAAAAACGTTACCTCCCGATAATGCCACAAAACTATACAGATCTAAGTTAGATGAGGAACCATATTGAAAAAAAGTTTGAAGTTGATAGCCTTAGCGGTTTGATCTGTGGAGAACCGACAAAAAAACATAACGAACACCAATTTTTTTCAGTATGTCAAAAAAAAAAAAAACATAAGGAACAAACACCAATTTTTTTCAATATGTCAAATTGAATCCTCGCTAAAGCTCGTCTAATAATTATGTTTGCTATGGTAATATTCATGTTCTGTATTCATTTGTACCACATCAAATGATTAAAACAGCAACTACAACTATTGGAATAGGTACTCGCTACTTACAAAGACAGTTGTCGCTTGCTTGATAATCGTCACCAATTGGAACACCAAGTGATGCAAAAGTACTGTGAATCTCTAAAGGGTTGACTACCATCCATTCCATGCTTGCTACGAGTATCCGCCACCAGCTGTGTCAACAAACAATACACCGTGGTTTACACCTTGCTAGGTCCTGGCATTCAGCATACAATCTAGCAACAAGATGAAAGATGATAATATTATTAGGAAAAAGCCATGCGTTGTTAGACGAGCAAATAGTAATAGTATGGGTAAAAATGGGTAAAAACTGCTTCGAGTGGTACCAATTTAGCACATTTTATGTTTTTTCTTCAAAATGGCTGACCCGATCAAGCTGAACATTTCCAGAAATTGTATCAAAATGTAATTCAACTTCACGCAAAATTTCATTTTTCTGGAAAATAAAAATATTTCCTTTTTTTCCACTGTGTTATTCTAGGCCTAATGGGTATTTTTGAAATTTCTAAAATTCATAAAAAAAAATTACCACCCGATAATGCCACAAAACTATACAGATCCAAGTTAGATGAGGAACCATATTGAAAAAAGTTTGAAGTTGATATAGCTGTAGCCGTTTGACCTGTGGAGAATCGACAAAAAAAAGAAAAAGAAAAGAAAAAGAAAAAAAAAACGAAAAAGAAAGACAAACACCAATTTTTCTCAGTATGTCAAATTGAATCCTCGCTAAAGCTCGTCTAACTAATCAGTCACTATTAATTAGGAGCCCAAAGAATCTCCATCATTCTACAACCACTGGAGCGTGAGATTCAACTTATTGCCAAGTTATAAGACTTTCTATATGTTTTATTATCATTCTGTATTTTATCATAAGTTCTGACGATTTTTAAAAATTTTAATATTTTAATAATTTTTTATGGAGAATCAAACATTTATTTGATAAGTAAGCAAACACAGAAAATGCGTTGTGAGATGATCGACATATTCACACGGAATGTACCCGAACGTAAAGTACACACCTTGATTTGGAGAAAAACTGTCAATATTATTCATGAATTATGCATCAGCATAGGTAGTAAAATGAGATTGTATGGAAGATCTTGATAATTCACAAGCAGTGAATACCACCTTTTTGTCTTGTCTTTTCAGGTGATTGTAATTGTATGATTATTCCAGAGTGACAAATAAAGAAAAATTGAATTGAATTAAAATGTCAAGTCTAGTCATAACTTACAACCTAGCTGTTGAATATCATTGCAAACTTGGAACTCGATCCGAGACTAGAAGTAACAAGAGAGCGCAGAATGGGCAACGATCAGATACACAAAAAGTGACAACAAAACAATGCTATTGGATGAGCGAGGCGAAGACTCGAGTTTACTATAGGGACTACTCGAATCACAGATGAGTTTTATTTTTGTTCGCGATCCTCAGGTGGTCAAAGTGTCACACCAAAAGAGAATGTTTGATAGAACTTTGCGTACACATGTGTCATCACCTAACACTTTACTGCGTATTTGAAGGCGCATTCGGGCGAACCACTTGTAGGCAAAATAATTTAGAAATTAAAAAAAAACAGCATAAGAATAACACAGAGATTACATATGACACAGTCACAACATATTTGATCGGAATAAATTCAAATTCGTGCGGAATTTATGCACCCAAATGATGCACATTATTCCATAGTTTTACATAAACTAGGAAAACGCCATATGCGTTGTTAGACGAGCGGATAGTAAAAGTATAGGTAGTAATGGTTAAGAACTGCTTCGAGTGGTACCAATTTGGCACATTTTATTTTTTTTCTTCAAAATGGCTGACCCGATCAAGCTGAAATTTTTTAGAAATGTGTATCAGAATGTAATTCAACTCCACGCGAAATTTAATTTTTTGGGAAAAATAAAAATAATTCCTTTTTTTTCCGCCATGTTATTCTAATGGGTATTTTTGAAATTTCTAAAATTCATAAAAAAAAAGTTACCCCCCGATAATGCCACAAAACTATACAGATCTAAGTTAGATGAGGAACCATATTGAAAAAAAGTTTGAAGTTTATAGCTGTAGCCGTTTGACCTGTGGAGAACCGACAAAAAAAACAAAAAACAAAACATAAAAACAAACACCAATTTTTTTCAGTATGTCAAATTGAATCCTCGCTAAAGCTCGTCTAATAATTCTTCTTACATTCGATCAAATACGACAGAATTGTGTCGAATACAACAGAAGAAATGATAATATGAATAAATAAATAATTATACGGACTTTAGCGAGGATTCAATTTGACATACTGAAAAAAATTGGTGTTCGTTTTTTTTTTTTTCTGTTTCCAGTTTTTCTTTGTCGGTTCTCCACAGGTCAAACGGCTACAGCTATCAACATCAAATTTTTTTCGTTATGGTTCCTCATCTAACTTAGATCTGTATAGTTTTGTGGCATTATCAGGCGGTAACGTTTTTCTTTATGAATTTTAGAAATTTCAAGAATACCCATCAGAATAACATGGCGGAAAAAAAAGAAAATATTTTCATTTTCCAAAAAGATGAAAATTTGTGTGAAGTTGAATTACATTTTGATACACATTTCTAAAAAATTTCAGCTTCATCGGGTCAGCCACTTTGAAGAAAAAACATAAAATGTGCTAAATTGGTACCACTCGAAGCAGTTATTACCCATTTTTACTCATTTATACTATTACTATTCGCTCGTCTAACAACGCACATATGGCGTTCTCCTAGTAGGTAATAATTAGATATTCTGAAAATATATGATAATCATTTAATGTCTAATATGTTGAAAATATCCGTCATTTTTGCTGCATTAATTTTAATAATAGCATCATTAGAAACATTCATCTGATTAAGTGACCTTTATACACGATGAATTGTTTGAAACTAATTCATCCAGTTTCTGGCAAATACTGATTACATGGTTTATTATCAATTTTTATAAGTTTAATTGAAACGCTACAGAATATTTATGTGACAAAAATGGACTGTCTGCTCGTTTATTGATTGCATCAATTCATATTAGGTTTACCAACCGTGAACAATGGCGGAATGGTTCCCCCATTATAGATAATGTCCGCTTCCTTGCCACCATCCTTCCCATTACCCAAGAAACCATCATCTCATCCTCCAATCATCTCATTAATCATCAATCCGACGCCAATAGATCCTCGCTATCATCACAGTGCGTCGTTGAACCCGATGAAAAAGTTATTATTATTTATTGTTATTAACTCTTTGAAATTTTAAAATTGACTTCTAATACGATGACTGAAAAATGTGTGTATTAGTTTGATTAATCCCACATAATAAATAAACATACACGCCAAAAAAGGAGAATATAATGCAACACTCATCAAGTTGAACCATATTATTCATTACAAGATTTTATCCACTACATAAGTAGGCACATAAAGCTACGTTCATACTACTACGGCAACCTGCCGCATATACGATTTTTCCGTTGCGGTAAACACAAGCTCTTTTTCTTTCGTTCAGAGTACCACGGTAAACGTCAGACGGCAAGTGTACTTATTTTGAGGTTATGTTGAGTTGAGCTCCGATCTCCACCCAAGTTTACGTTCTCAAAGGTTTATCTTTGTACAGCGCATCTGTTACTCTGTACATAAAAGGTTTCTTACTCACGAGAGCAATGATAAATTCATTAGAACAGATTGGGTTCTCAAAATATATTTACTCATATTAATCATTTTGAATATAACAACTCGGTAAATATCATGATGAATGTTTCATAAAGAGAACAAAGAAACAATCATGCTGTTTCATAAAAGAGATCAAAGAAACAAGCATGCTACATATGTAGTCAATATAATATATTATGCAACATCAATGTTGTGTCACAGCCACTCAGAAGACACCCTCCTCGTAGCCCGATCCCGAAGGAAAGGGTGAACGATCATCGTGGACCAGGATTATCCTACAGGAGGATATTCCATGATCAGCCTCACGCTCAGAGGAGGATGTTATACCTCATCATCATGGTTGTGTTGTTTCGAGTTTTTGAGTCGAAATGTTCGAAGATTTACTACAGAAATGATCCTGTGAAGTAAAGTCTTAACTTAACAATCGGCGAGGTAAGCAAGCATTCATACTATTCAGCTGGTGCACTATTGAAACGTAGTAGGTATATTATAGCTGGCACTATCTGGCGGCGGAAAATAACATTAGTAAAGAGCTGGACGAGCGACAGAGAGAGTGAGAGACTGAGAGAGTGAGAGACTGAGAGAGAGAGAGAGAGAGAGAGTGAGAGATTGTGCGATCGAGCTCGTGAGATAGTAACCGAAGTTATATCTACTAGGAAAACGCCATATGCGTTGTTAGACGAGCGGATAGTAATAGTATATGTAGTAATGGTTAAGAACTGCTTTGAGTGGTTCCAATTTAGCACATTTTATTTTTTTTCTTCAAAATGACTGACCCGATCAAGCTGAATTTTTTTAGAAATGTGTATCAAAATGTAATTCAACTTCACGCGAAATTCATTTTTTTTGGAAAAATAATTTTTTTTTTTTTTTCCCGCCATGTTATTCTAATGGGTATTTTTGAAATTTCTAAAATTCATAAAAAAAAATTACCACCCGATAATGCCACAAAACTATACAGATCCAAGTTAGATGAGGAACCATATTGAAAAAAAGTTTGAAGTTTATAGCTGTAGCCGTTTGACCTGTGGAGAACCGAAAAAAAAACATGAAAAAAAAAAAAAACGAACACCAATTTTTTTCAGTACGTCAAATTGAATCCTCGCTAAAGCTCGTCTAATTAGGTATAGGCTTAATAGGAAATGTTGGATATAATAAATTAATAGTATAATATTTTTCACATTAATTAGAGCTTTTAAAAAAGCTATTGAGAGATGATCAACAGGTAAAACCAACTGGATCGTACAAATCAGGTAGGCAGTGAGCGAGGGGTGTACAACTAATATTTTTTTGTACACTTGATTCTTCATTGTTTTTGATTCTCGTGATTTTTTGGGATTCGCTTGATTTTTTTTTTTTTACCCTCGCAATTTTTTTAGTTTGCTTGATTTTTTTAATTTGCGTGATTCTTGCTTGATTCGGATGATTTTTTTCGAGTCGGGTGAGTTTTTTTTCATTCGCGTGATTCTTGCTTGATTCGTGTGATTTTTTTTGATTCGCTTGATTATTTTGAGTAGCGTGATTTTTTTGGATTCATGTTTTTTTTTTATTCTATTGATTTTTTTTATTCGTGCGATTTTTTTTATTCCTGTGATTCTTTTTTGATTCACTTGATTTTTTTGGATTTCCGTGATTATTTTGGAATCTCGTGATTTTCTTGGATTTTTTAAAAATGTACACCTGATTTTTTTAGTTGTTCACCCCTCGGCAGTGACTTATTAGTTTTGAAATCAAGGTAGTGTAGGCCTACACCTTCACGACATTTCCATTCCATGTGGAATCTTGCTCATCCCACAACCAATGCCTCCACAACGCACAAATTGCGATTTCCTAGTATTTTGATCAACGTCTTATAATTGAGAGATGCGCGGTTTATTTTGCACTTCTCAAAAGTTCCACTGTTCACCGCTAACAGCGTACCTGCAACTTTTCCTGGCGAATGTGGCACATTTCATAATAGATATAGAATTTACTAAAAAACAACCGGAACAAATTTGGTTAGAAACATGTATTGGAACAATACTAAAAATCTGTGAAAATTTCATTGACAAATTTCATAAATAGGCCTACTATAGTGCCACAGTCATATGACTACATTAATAATGATAATAATTATTAAAAATATTGATTCAAATAATAACAATGTACTGTACCTACATTGTTATAGAATACGTCAAATTAAAAGAACAATACACTGTTTACAGGGGCGTCGGAACACTTTGGAAGTTGTGTGTGTGTGTGGTATGGGGGGGGGGGGGGCAAGCTCATCAATTGCGACCCGCGGAGGAAGGAAGTATGGGGTGCCACATATTCAATAACAATTAAGTATTTTTCAGGACAGAAGAAAAAAAATACTGAAAAGTTTGGGAAAAAACTGCCATAGGCCTATAAGAACATGTACAAAGGCCAGTTAATGCGAAGCCTGCGACCCGAGGGGGGCAAGGGGGGAAGGACGCCTTCTGCCCACTTTTTTAACACGATTTAACGTGTTGCAGATAAGATTATTTTTTTCTCTTTTTTTTTTTAATAACATCGAAACTTGATACAAAATCACTGTTGACAAAATAATGGTTTTGAAGAACTAGATGCCGCCCCGGTGGCTAAGTCAATTATCGCTAGCGGTAGTAACTGAAGTCACCGTTGGGCGTGGGTTCGAGTCCCGCATTAGGCATGGGTTTTTGTAAACGTCCTTTCACCTATCATCACTTCATCGTTTCATTATCGTCCGCTCATTCGTACCCCCGTATAACCTAGCTGTTGGTGGGGTCGTTGAGCAACATTAAAAAAAAAGAAGAACTAGAGTTATTGTAACTGCAGGGTCGTTCTGGGTCATTTCAGCGCCACGGGCAAGGACTCAATTGTTAGCCCCAAAAACTGTATGCACATAGTGCAAGTGAATGCAAGTGAGGGAGGAATCAAGCCCCGGAGTGAAATTTTCGATAATTTCTCTTTTTAAATAGGATGTTACGGGTTTGGGAACTACACGAAATTTCTGGAATTCATGCATTCTTCAGTGTGGTAAGGAAGCTAGTACTGCTGAACGACTGTTCAAAAAAAATAAAACACTGAATTAATCTATCATTCGATAACAATGCTGTTCGAATAATAACATTTACTCCATCCAATAATGCATAAGTAAAATAGAATATGATTTATAGAATATTATTATTCATAGCATGTCACAAATGTGCACCGATAGCGCCCCTCAAATTTGACGCCCATGGTAGTCATGCTCTTTGGCCACGTTCTCTTTCTTCATGTCACTTTATTGTCATCGTTACGACTGTTGGAATTTTGGAAATTTACAAAACTTGTAATAAATAATTTACATCTAGAAGAAGAGAGAATGTCATTTTATTGTGACGGCTGTCCGCAATAGCGGGATACCAAGATGGTACAGCGTAAAAATCAATACATTAGTACAATGGTTTTACAAAATTGATACGAAATTGATTACAAAAAATCCTGAAATATTATAAAATTAATTTAATTAAAGGTATATAACAAAAGTATGAAAATGAAAGAAGATATTATTAAGATTATTTAAAAATTGAAATTATTTGAAAGAATATAAATGGTGCTGTAAAAGACCTACTGAATTTATCAAAACTGAAAGTACAATACTTCTTAATAATACCTTCCTTGGGATGTTGTATGTATTGAGAAAAGTTGATAAAAATGCAGGAACTGTGCCACGAGCTCCTACCATTAATCCCACTACATCCCAGTACTTGGCATCAATTTGGTATTTATTTGACAAATCCTTGATTTCCTTGATCCTTGATCCTTGATCAAGGATGAGGATCGAAATCCTTGATCCTTGCTTGTTGATTTCTGCTAACTCATAAAAACTGAGTACCGCAGCAGTAATTTCGAAACAGTACATCAATTTTTTTCAAATCAGGCCCACACCTTTTTTTATATGGTTCAAAGCGTGTTTCAGATGAGATTAAGATACCAAAATTAATTTTCTCATAGTACTAAACTAAAGGTGCCCACCTCGTATTTGATTTTCTCTGCAATGTTCAGGTGATTTCAGGGATTTCAGATGATTTCAGGGATTTCAGGTGATTTCAAGAGATTTTATGTGATTTCAGGTGATTGCAGGGATTTCGGGTGATTTCAGGGATTTCAGGTGATCAGGGATTTCAAGTGATTTCAGGGATTTCAAGTGATTTCAGGAATTTCAAGTGATTTCAGGTGATTTCAGGGATTTCAGATGATTTCAAGTGATTCAGGTGATTTCAGGTTATTTCAGGGGATTGCAAGGGGATTTCATGGGATTTCATGGCAATTAAGTGTACACCTGATTGCAGGAGTAACCCCTCGCCCTAGCTCTCTCTAAACGAGTTTTGAAGCCCGGTCCATTAGATAGCCATACTAGTCAGAGGAGGGTAGAGGGAGGGAAAAGAATGTGGGAATTTATAAACCTTTACATTCTATTGCCTGTTTCGTGGAAAGAACTATAGTGAATGAAGAAAATACATAATTATATGATAGCTCTAATTCAAATGCTATATACATCACTAGTTCATTTCTTCATTTCTTCTAGAAGTCTATTAAACAGCGTAACGCCAGCATATGAAGTGCTTTTGTTGCACAGAGTCAGATTGTGGGGATGGATGAAAATATTCTTATATAAACAAAACACATAAGTGGACCAGCCAATCATATGAGAGTGGCAGTGACATGAGAATACGATATTATTAGATTATATCGTTGTTTGTTGTTACGTAACTACATCCCGGTATGTTTAATGCAACTGAAGAATCTGTTAGACAATGGAACGAGACGCAATCAATAGGCCTTGAGTATCTGTTCTTGTCATATTATCTAAATGAGCAGCTCCGGTGAAGCGAGCGAACCAATCAGAAACGGCCGAGTGTTCTCTTTTTGTATTAACAATATTCACATTTAAAATGAAGCAAAATAATAATTCACCTGCTCACTTTAGTAATAAAATATGCTATCAATGTGATATCCAAGCTATAATATGTCTACTAGAAGTAAAATGAACTGTAGGTCTACTTAGATGGTAAAAATAAAAGTAGCACACATCAGTCAATGTTTTACAGTGGATTGAGACTATTAAGTAAGTTGGACCTAAAAGTAAGAAGCCTAACAAATTTGAGTTCATTGAAAGCACACAATCTGTGAACATTGAAAGGGAATAGAATGCCTTGTCGATGAGAAATGATTTGAGGGAGGAGTTGAGAGCATGATATGTGGACGATAACTTGATGTGTTCGGGGAGACTGTTGTAGAGGACGGAGCAGAGATGTTTTGGACTTCTGGTGGGGAGGGCAAGGTTGTGGGGTGGGATGAAGATATTGAGGTTAGATCGGGTTACTGAGGAGTTGACATGGAATTGCTCGGGATGGAGGCGTGCGAAGGTGGCTGCTGCTTGAATGAGTGTGGAGGAAAGAGTCAGGATGCGGAGGGATGTGAAGTATGGTTTGCAGGATTGGCGGCTTGACAGACCATCAATGATTCTGACAGCACGTTTCTGGAGGATGAAGATGCGGTTGGATGCAGGTGAGGAGCTCCAGAACAGGAGGCCATAGGATAGGAGAGAGTGAATATGAGTGCGGTAGACAGCGTAGAGAGATGACAGGTTGACAATGAGCTTCAATTTTCGGAGCATGAAACAGCCGCTCACGATATGAAAAGAGGTGGCATGGATGTGGGGGGGACCAATCGAGGGTAGAGGCCCAGGAAAGTAGTGGTCGAAACAGAGGAGATACTCTTGCTGTTGAGTCGAATGAGTGGACTAGAATTGAGCGAAATATAACGAGAGCGAAAGTTCATAAAGACGGTTTTGGTGGGATGAAAGGAAAGATTGTTTCTTTCACAATACTCAGACATGGAAGACTTGATTATTGACAGTTTGGGTTAAGGAGAGCATGGATGATTTTGGGTAAGTGAGGAGGTGACTGGTGTCATCGGGGAAGATTGGAAGGGTACCATTTGTTAGGTCAAGTGGGAGGTCACACAGCTGCTTTAGGATATTCCTTTTCTTCCGTAGGTTGAGTTCTGGGCGTCCTATTCCAAGCTTTGTGGATTATG